>JAIPRN010001256.1:10056-50388 GCA_025469175.1 Geopemphigus sp. TES_GeoC_2020 | reverse complement strand
GTCGAGAAAATAATACATTCTCGGTCATTAGGATGACCCGTCGGTGAAAATCGCGGTCGTCCGTCATCTCGGTAATGATCTAATGATTCCGAGGGAAACGAACGAAAATAATCGAATAAAATTACCGACGGTATTTTTTATACGCCAAGACTTCGCGTATATATATATATATATATGTAAGTTTGGCGCGACGTCGTGACGGCGCATTCCATCGCGGAGAAGCCACGCCGCCCGTCTAACCTAACCGTTTCGGGTGGATACGCGCGGAATTTTAGTTCGTCGGACGTATTTCGTACGAGACGAATCCAATCGTATCGCGGCTACAGATGTGGGGGGAGTACACCTCCCGTTTTAGCCGTACTATAATAATATCTGGCGCGTATAAGACGAGGGGATTCAGGCAGCGACGCGGGCATAAATCTCTTTCTCCTATACGCGCATAGGTGTACACACGGACACACGCTGAGTCGATTCTTACGTGTTATTATCGTCGTTAATTCCGCGTACGATTCTATACGCAATAATAATCGATAGTAATCGCGCGACGCGGGCACGCGAATGTATACACGTATACGAGTAGTATATATATATATATACCCGGTGTGCCTATATAATTAACGGAATACGTCCGGAACGACCGTTAGTGGCGGCGTGTCCTTTCGCGATCGTTGCGTACGCGGTGGGACAGTTACGAACAAGAAACGCGAACCGTTCCCCGAGAAGCGATCGCCGACGCGACCGAAATCTCCGGACGAACACGAAACGCGAAAATTTGCACCATTTTCTCCACGGTGGTCGAACGAAATCATTACTTCGTGGTCCGTGTATTCGTGGATTCTCTATACGCCCGGCGACACACACACACACACACACACACGCACGGGGGAGAGGGGAGGGACATTTCGTTTTACGATAGTTATTCAAAAACGGAAAGTCGACGGTACGACGACGGTTAATTTCCGTTTCGGTGAGCGTTGAGACGCTTCGTTTCGAACGACGTTAATCGATATGGTTTTACGCGCCGTCCCGTCGTTCGACTAGAACACTAATAAAACGTCGAGTTTATTCCGGACGAAGAGCGCGAACAGAGACGCCGCCACGGTCGCGCGTTTTCGTTAAACCGAGGTATTTATTTTCGAATTTTTCGTTTTTCGACGTACGATTAAATATTATAGCTTCCGTGCCTAACCGCCGCCGTATCGGACACACCGTCGTAATTACCGAACCGTCAAAACTCGTACCGGCCCCGTAAAAATATAACCCGTACGATAAATATTAGAAATTATTATAGGCCCGTAAATATCTCGGCGTGTATGTGTACACGGAAAACGCATTTTGTCAACAACAACGACCGATTTAAGGCGCGGGAAATTAGTGTCGTGGCACGGTCAATAATTTGAAACCCGAACGGCGCGGGCGACTGGTTTCGCGCCGTCTCTGCAGTGTTGTCTCGCAGCGAGCTTCCGACACACCTTTTTTTACGTTCGTGGAGTAGAGGGGGTGGTAGGGTGGAACGACGGCTACGAAGGAAAGAACGACTCCACGAACGTTGCGTAAAATGATTCGATTGACACGAAAACCGACTCGGACGGACACTAACGTTGCATCTTATCGATTCCATCTGGTCCCAGTGTGTGATCCGAATAATCAATTAGGAGAAAGTACGTGCGCCACCACCTTCCTCCTCTACGCGTACCTAAATTTTTTATTATTTCGGATTTGATTTGTTTTCTTCTGTCCAATCGCTTCGGCAACTACCAGTTGCACAAACACGTGGGAACGCGGCGACACGAACCGTTTCGAATTTGAAAATAACAAACGTCGAAAACCGTACGCTCGTTATGTATACACGTACATTTATCTAAATAAAATGACACGATTTTACGTGTGATAGGTTCTATATATATATATAATATGAAAAAGTTCGCTTACAAATTTTATACGATTTCAAGTTCGACGCCATGACTCGACATATTATTGTTACGTACATTTTGCCTGGCCAGTGTAGACCAGTGATGTGACAAAAACGTGAACGTTAATCACAAAATAGATTCTTCGACGTGGTATAACGGCGTATAAAAATGGCTTATGTGACATAACACGCGTATCAATGACGCACTATGTATGATTAATAAAACGTAATAAACCTCGAAAGGAGGGCATGGGCATCGCGCACCTTTCGAGTAGTCAATTTTGTAAAGCGTGTTACCGTGAATGGCGACGAATCGAAGTTGGTGGTGGTACACGTGTACTACACGAAATTGCCGGGAAACGGAAACGATTTTAAATT
This sequence comes from Geopemphigus sp. TES_GeoC_2020, assembly GCA_025469175.1. Classification (NCBI taxonomy): domain Eukaryota; kingdom Metazoa; phylum Arthropoda; class Insecta; order Hemiptera; family Aphididae; genus Geopemphigus; species Geopemphigus sp. TES_GeoC_2020. The sequence continues at coordinate 48,098 of JAIPRN010001256.1, read as the reverse complement.
AAAAATTATCGCCAACCAAAGACGAACGGGAAACGAATAATTTCTTCGCCGTCCGAAATACGTGTGTGTCGAGTTTTGTCGTCGGCGCGGTATTTATTTATTATTGTTGGTTGTAGTTGGACGGTATTCGTTGTCCGATTTGCGCGTGGGTACGACGACTATTATACCGAACGTTACCAACGATTGCAATCGCAGAAACGGGGCCCCCGCGATACGTTCGTTGAAATACACTGCGGCGGGCGTAATTATTTAGACGAAATCGTTAATCGTATTACGTTATAATGGCCGAAACGATTTACAAAAATTACCCCGGCGTAAACGATAGGAGGCACCTATCACGCCGAACAATCGGCACCACGCGCGTCTATTAATGTCAATTGGATATAATAGCTTTTGGAACGTCGACGACGATTAGAAGTGGAAACGTTAACGAGAACGCGTTAAACGGCGTTAAATCCTTGAAAGTCGAACGCAATTTAGTCGATTTGTCAAGGCGTCACGGTAACAAACACGGACACGTCGGTCGTCTAGGCTGGCGCGCCGATTTTCCCCTCGAACGTCCGCAATTACGAGCGCGTGTCGCGTACCGTAAATCTTACCATTAATGTTCGTAGGGAATTCGGTTAGGAAACCGATTCATTCGGATATTCCGGATAATAACGGACAATTCGCTAATACACCCGCCGCGGTACTGTGACAGGGGCTACGGATATTCGACGAAATTCTGACCCGGATTCGCGTTAAAAAAATTAACTAACCCTCCGCGAATCGGTTCGATACTGTTATTACGTGGCGCGTGTTTAAAAATATATCGGTCAAACGGATACCGGAATACACGCGGTGTTACGGAGCTTGTGCAGTCAACCCTACGGGCGCCGCGACGATAGAGAAAAAAAATCGCAATTATCGATTAGTCCGCGTTATTGTTAACTCGATCGGTAAGTGTATATTGTGTAAAACCGAGTAAAATTCAATTCGCTCGAAGCGACGTTACGAAACCGTATAAAACGATTGTACATTGTCTCGTGATAACAGCCCGTAATGATACACATTTTGCGTCAACCTTGGCCCCGGGACGAACGCCGCGAATCGAGGACAACGTTGCGAAACCGTGTTTTCTACTAATAACATGGCTTGACGACACGTAATTCTCCACGGTAAAATGTATCGGTGTTGTGGATGTCCGGACTCCGAAGAACGGAGACGCGCGCGTCATGTATGGGCGAAAATCCGAGAGCGACGCGTGCTGTGACGAGTATTCGACTTTTCGTTTTGCACTCACTCCGCGAAAATCTGGACGGTCTACGGAACAACGAAACGACGACGGCGCGTTTTACACAGTGTGTGTGTACATTTCGTTCGAATTATTCGTCGGTTATTCGCGAAACCATTTACGCAATGCACGAAAACGATATCATTAAAATATCCGATCTCGAAACGTGGATCTTGGACGAGATCAATTTTTACGGGGGTTTTTTTTTGTCTTTCCGCGCGTGCACGTCGTCAACGGAATACGCAATTAGCGAAACGCCGTGAACCGAATTCGGCGGTACACGACTTCGGGTTAAAGCGTATCGCGAACGTTGAAAAAAAAAAAACGAAAAATCTTGGGAAAGTTACGTTTTTTAAATAACGTACGTATCCATAAATATTGGATTACGCGTTACGTGTGTATTGCGCGAGACTGCGAGTACGACCTCGATGACGACGCGCGTAGCGCGTTATTGTTATCAGCGTCGTCCGAAACGACGTCAATACGGCTTCTTATTATGTTTTAAACACGACCCGAAACCGGATACCTGGGGTACGCCTCGTCGTACACGCGTTTCTTCACCACATCGCGTCGCACGACGGGTTCGTTTTTATCCGGTATATTATATCGGTATTATCGTTATTCGGACCGTAACCGACCGGAACGTTAATCATATCCGACAGCGCGTCTCCCGCGAACGCGAATTTCGATTTGTCTCCGGGCGATCATTCGCCGGCCGAGATTCCATCGGCGTATAGGTAATTACTAGTGTCCGGCGATCGGTTCTGACGACCACGAACACGTCGCCGTCATAACGCCTATCCTTTGTTTCGGCGTCTCGTATCGGGAAATTTGCCGTAGACGTTTCGCTCGCGTTATCGACCGTCGTCAATGATAATAATAATAATAATAGCGTACGTACGACGAGCGACTACTACGACTACTGGTCGGGTTCTCGGAACGACTTCTCGGGCCGGCGTACTTACTTACACACGACCTAAACCGGCGGCAGGCGGAATCAGTCGTCGCGCAGATGTGACTAAAAAAATAATCCATTGTCATTGTCGCGTCGTTTTTTCCCGGCTATTGTCCGCGGTTCGTTCGCGTTACCGACCAATTACCATAAATGTGTAACGACGTCAGGCGTACGTCTAATCTGACTTACGTGCGCGCATACTCTTCCGCGTGCGACAAACTTACCCGTTACGGAATACTATTCGAGAACGCGTCGAGATATTCCGAATATTTATCGAAAGTGTTTGGAGCGCGGAGGTATTTTCGTATCGACCGCGACAATTTTTTTGCTCCCCCCCCCCCGGGATATTTCAAATAGTTAATCGTCGCAAACAAAAACGTATTCCGCGTAGGAAATAAGCGTACCTATTTCTGTTTCAACGTAGCGCGGTTTTCCGAAACGACATTCGTAATCGATAATTACGCGATACTTAGACGGTACGAGCGCGCCGTACATTCGACCACCGTCTCCATCTGTCGCGCACGCGTTCCATTATTGTAACGAAACCGATAGGATTAACTTCCCGAAGGCACGTACCCGGCGTGCGTACGGCCGTGCTTAATAACGACAATGACGTCGGGTAGAGTAGTCCGCGCCCGTGGGTATGCGATTAATAATCGCTGGCGCGTACGTTTATTATAGACGGGACTCGATAACTCGACGGAGATCGAAAATCCGACGTATTTATCGGATATAATAGACGCGATGACGAACCGTACAAAATCGTGGTAAACGGATTCCGCGATATTTGGTAGGAAACGATATATATATATATATAATTACGCCGCGAGACAATCCTCAAGCTTGTCCACGGACTCGTTATTTCCACGTGTATATAATAATTTGCACGACGGTCGTGTTCACCAAAAAGGTATTCGCCGCCGTTTGAGCCGTTATCGAGAAACGGTCGGGATACGGCGGCCTTTCGACGAGTTTGTGTTAGACCGGCCAAATCGTCTTCGACCGACGTACGGTTCTCGTCGTCCGAATAAACGTTTCGCGCGGTTTCGACGCGTATTAATAACGTACGTTGAACGCGGGCGTGGCAACTCGAAATCGCTAATTATAATAAAACGGCGGTAAACGAAAGTTAATAGCACACACTAGAGCGTGATATTTAGACGTTATTAACTAATTATAGTACATTATGTTAACGATGATCGAGGAGGAACACGGATTTAACGTTGTCCAAAATTATTTTTGAAAAATGGTTTACTTAAATTAAAACGACCTAGGTTCGAAATACAACGCTTATTAATCCGGCTCCGGTGTGTGTGCGTGTGTACGTGTGTGTGTGTGTGTGTGTGTGTGTGTGTGTGTAATACATTATAATGGTGAAAGACGGATCGTCCGCTGTACAGGTGCGAATGTGGGTCGTGCATCTCGCGAGAAGAGATTAGACGGTGTTATTAATTGCACGCCGCCTTCGAGTCATTTGTCCGTTACGTACAACGAGACAAGTCTCTACTCTCACTCACACTCGTTCTGTGTGCGTGTGTGTCGCTATATCTTTGTCGCGTACACACGCTGTCTCTTGGAGAAAACAGAGAGAGAGAGAGGGACGAGGAAAGATATAAACGCCGAGTTTTACCGGTTTTTTTTGTTTTTGAAAATCCATTACGAGATAACGCTTTTCTCCCCCACACACTAGCGGTTTTACGACAAACCCAAACAGGATTCGTACGCGGTTTGACACGCTCGCGCTATTTATAAAATCCGGTACACTTATATTCGTATTCGAACCTCAAGTCCAGTTACGTGTACCGGTGCAGTACGTACTTCGCTTACACGGATAGTTACAAAAACATTTCGAACGATTCAAACGACGCTCGTACACGAGTTCGCGAACTTACGAAGTAATATTGTGCGTGAAAACTGTACAGCGTTAAACGTAACGACAGCGGTAATATTGTATCGAAAGATGAATTTATCAAGAAAGTCCGTAACGTAATAATTTGTGTTAGAAACTATCAGTTTATTTTGTTATTAACACGAACGGAGCGGAGAAATTACTGGACAATATGTGCCGTAATGCAAAGTTACGTAAGAAATTCGAGACTTTTAGAGAGAACCGAAAAACGCGTTTCGGTTTAACGACAAATGGTCGCGTTCAGGCGATTCGAAACAATTTCGTTATGTACCGCGTGTATACATTCGACGATTGCGCGGCGTTACGCGCGGACAATTATTTTTCGAAACGGTTCGATCGCGCCGATTTGTTCCGAAGTATTATTTCGTTTATTGATAGTCCGAATGGACGGTGCGAAAGCGAAACATTTACCCACTACGTGTACGACGAGCGCGAATTTACACGCGACAGTGACGGTGCACCTTATAAACTTGTAAACGCAGAAGGGAACGCGCGTTGAAAATCGTGACCCATCGGTGGTTGCAAGCAAGCCCAAGGTCGAAGAGAAATCGATGTTTTTAATTCTTTTTCGATCTTTACGTTCGACCTCCGGGGGGGGGGATTAATCTTCTCTTTAAATGGGCATTAATCGTGCCCGGTATTATTGAGTTCTTCGCGTGTAACCCCGTGTACGCGAATACGCTTTTTTAACGCGTCGTTGTACGCGCCATTTATGACGACGACTATAGGATTACAAAACGACATTTTTTATTCCCGTCAACTTCCACCGAATTTACGGCGACGACGACTAAACAAAAGTCGACAAGTACGGGACAATATTGTTGGCTATCGGACGTAAACGTATTTTCGGAAAATATCGAGGACCCGTCGCGCACGTCAAGAAAACGTACCGCGACGCGTTTGTTTTGTTAAACGCTCGCGCGTTTACGACGAGCTGTCTGTACGCTCGTCTACAATACGACCAGTGTAGCGACGCGTGGCGTTTGTTCATGATGTTTGTAGCGCCTACATAACAAGTAGCCCGAAGGCTCGGCATTTATCCTATCGATTCCGGAGTAAAACACGTTTAATATCGTTAATGGTACACAAAATTAATATACGCGATATGGAAACGCGCATGACGATGGCGCAACGTTATCAAAGTAGCAATTAAACGTGTGACCTGAAAGAAGAGTAATGGCGTGTCGTCCGTTTATGATTTAAAAGATAATTAATTAAACGCTTTACTTTACGGTAAAAACAAAAAGTCACGATCCAATTAAAAGTCCTGTCAATTATGTATCCTAATATGCTAATATTGCTCTACGCTATAAAGACGCTTACGTGCACGCGTGCGTATATATTTTTTGTTTTTAACCGAAAATTAATTTCGGTCAAATCCGTTTACATAATTACGGGCTTATATTTAATTTAAAAAAATAATAATTTGGTAGATAGATATCTCCTCGCATACTAGTACACGTATACCGCCGCATCAAGGTTTTTACGTCACATTTTTATATAATACACGCGTTTATTATTATTATTAAAATATACATTCGATTTTAAAACACAGAACATAGTATTACGTTTAAATTCCGTTAATTTACACAATACGCCGTTTCGTTGTTTTACGAATAAGGTCGATCGTACTAAATCCAAAATTATCGTCGTAGCCGCGTATTACTTTGTACGCTATTTACGTATGGGTTGTCAAAAATCAAAAGGAACGACTTGTTCGCCGATAGATTGTCCATTGGTTACAACACACATTGACTATAAACAATGACGACGCGCGCTGTCGTAAACATACTGTACGGACGATCGTAAAAAAAAATATCGCGTATTTCCGACACAAAATAAACGTACAATTTATCTAATTTCTGTCGACGAATATCGAACGGTACAATACGTTTAAACGATTATTTTTGAAATACGAAAAAACTGTTCGTACACAGAAACAATTTCGTTTCACAGGCGACGATCGGATATTTCTTCCATCGCCGAACAACGAATTTGAATCGAGTAATTAAATTTCTTTTAACGCGTGTGTCGAACACGAGCGAATTCTTCATTGTGTACACCGGACTGTGCGAAACGCAAATTACTCATATACGGCTTCGAGACGTCCACTTTCGTCGGTAAAATCGCTAGAGAACCTTAATATTTTTTTAGGAAAAAAACCGCTATCGTATTTCGACGCGAATAATATCAGTGATCGCTTTTTCGTTTGTGCAGTACGCTATATTATATCTGCACGTTCACCGTGTACTGTCGGAAATCTCGATTTGCGTATTGTACAAAACGCTGTTCCAAGTTCAACTCTTAAAAGTCAGCAAAAATTACGGGAAGACGGTGAACGAAATAAAAAAAAATATATATATATATATATATTGAAACGTGGGACAATCCCATGTAATACGGGACGTAAGGTCACTATAATTATAGTCTAAACTATAGATTTCGTCGATCCACGAGCTTCACGTGACAAGCGACGATTACACAATTTCTACTAAAAAATAATATTCGAATACGCCCAACAAAAATCGTTTTTATTTTATATTTTATACCAAAATTATAATCGTATCGTATATTTATATATTAAAATCGTAAATATATATACGTACTCAATTATTTCATAGATATAAAGGAAATTGTTTTGCTCGAAATAAAATTGGATATTTAGCCGTAGGTGCGCGTACAGAAATATTATTCGAAAAGAATTCGTCACGATTTTAGCGTATAGTTACTAGGTATATATTACTCGTTCCTCTATTTCGAATTACGTGAACACTGTCAAAACCCACTGGAACCCGATATTATATATCGAATACGTTATGATAATTTACAAAAAAAAAATGTAAATTCGTCGTATTAAACGTTTACGTTTGTGACACAGATAACGAGATAATAATATTATTATAATAGATCCGTAAATATACGTTACGTCCGAATGGCTGGCTGCAATTATTGCGGAAACGAACGAAACGAAAGCTACACACTCCCGTAGAACCCGGGTGGGCAACTGGACGAACGCCACGGGCTATACTCCGTAAAGACCCGTCCCCGTAAATTCGGAAAAACAATCAATTAACGTAGGTAAATAAAAGTTATTAGATTCGGTGGCGGTAATAACCACCTATGGACGTCCGACGACGCGTAAATATTGACCGCCTTAACGAAATTTCTAGGTCCCCGGAAAAGTATCGAACGTTCCAAAAAAACAATGTACGCGTACTAAAAAATACCGTCGATAAAAATAACGCACATACTACTACGACTTGTTTTTGTCATTATTTTACTTCGGCGTTGTCGAGAGAGTGTCCTTCACGGTGTAGACCGTAAACTGGAACGTCGCGAAAACAAATCGTCGCGTTTACTGTAATATACGACGGATTCATTTCAGTAAATATTTGTCCGTATCAATAACACGTAGAATCGTACAAGGTATACATACAATTATTACGCGACGTACAGTAGTATAGGGGCGTTACATAAACAGTACAGCGTACGCGCGTATGTTCAAACGTGCCCGCCACTCGAAAACTTCTCACACGAGCGACCGTGTATGACTTTTTACGGTTAGTCGGTACCCGACTGCCTAGGATTTACCGGGCACCGAAATATATTATCGTGCGGACGAAAGGACGCGCTCCATCGCGTCCGGACACCGTATAAAATGAAGAAGTCGAAATAAAAAATGGAAACGAGTCCTTGAATAACGCGCGCGGCGTTGAAGAGATTTCCACACTTGAACTCGTTTAATAACTCGGATACAACGCTCGTGCGGGGGACAATGAAAACAAACGTTATGCCGTGTATTTTATTTTTAAACAAAGAAACGTTAATCCGACCGTTTCTATTTTTATCTCGTAACACGCGTAATAGGTATATGTGGAATATACGTGCGTGATCGCCACTGGTAATTTGCCCGTATTAAATTCGCGATCTTGTCGACCGTTTTCACGTAGGAAAGGTCGAAATTATCTATCGATACGCGCATTATGTACGTATTATATATATATATATTCACCGTATTACGTGTGAAACGTCGACGAGGGATCGAATTATGTTTTATTTTACATTAAAAATTGGCAAAGTGAAAGCCGAAAATGATAGTACAACGTCTAACAATTATTCGGTAAGAACGCGATAAAAAATAATACGCGCCCGTGCGTATGTGTATACGTTATAGATATTACTGACCGTCGATATTGGCAACGATAATTTACTATAGCGTTATCGTTTATCCGTTGATGATTTACGCGATGGGAAGAAGTGTCGCACGGGATACGGTTGACAATAATTGTCTTGTTCGAAGCGTCAATTGCGTTTGCTGCGCGTACGAACGTTATAAATAATAATTAATTACGTTAATGCGCGACACGATATGACGTGTAAACGTGTTTCGCGACGTGTATAGGGAAAAGAGTTATTTTGATCGTATAATTATATCCGATACGTCGTATATTGTGCACGCCGTATTATGTCGCCGTACGTTATTCGTGATTTACCGGATTGGCGCGACGATCGCAGCGAGGAATAATCGCGAATAACACCGAGTTCGTTCTAGATGCGGAATATGTTCGTTACGTCGTTCTTGATTAAACGAAAACGTCACTGTGTCGTCTGTAAGTCGTATATCGTAGAAAACGATAACTGCAGACGTAATAGTCACGCGAAAAAAGAAATCGCACGGACGATTAAATATTTTATCGAAATATTCGTCGAGGTTTCTGAACGAAGCGAAGTGGTGTATTTACAAACGTTTTCGGGGGATGGGGGGGCGGAATGTCATAATTACGAAATAATTTTGAAACACCGATATTACCGTACGCTGGTTTTATTAGAATTCTATCGATAGTTTTATATAAAAATAAATTAACGAAATCGAACAAATACTTCCGTTAAACGTTAAAATATTTCGTTTACTTCGTTATAATTTACAACCGACTACTCGCGAATATATTATCGACGCGTTTACATGATCGTTGAACATTCTTTTTTTGGAAACCCCTAACATCTCGCTCTCATAAATACGTCACTGGAAAAACGTATCGATTTTACGACGACGCGTTCGTTAATGTATCATTTTGTCCGTAAAACGTTGTTTCGTGCTCGTTCGACTCGCGTTGCGTTCTACCGATACCAAATTGTACCAGAGTCGATACTGTAGCTGATACGTTTTTCCATTTTCCCAGTTGTTTCCTCGAGCGTAATTAAAAAAACGACCCGAAAATTACGAAATAAAAAAAAACTTAACGGTCGGCGTGTCCGTTTCGGACGCGGATAGTTTTCGTACTTTTTCGAAAAGCCCTCCTCCCTGCCCTCGAAACGTTACACGAGCCGCAATTTTTTTTTATCGTTCTAAAATGTCCCTTCGTTTCGCCGTTAATCGATCGTTCGACGAGTTTCGGCGACATTCTCCTTTCCCCCCGCCGCCACCGAAAATTATAATTATCGTTTTTCGAATCGTAGTTGGCGTTTTTACGCCGATCGTCCGTAATATTCGCGAACGTATTTTAGAAGATCGCGCGGTTACGTTCCGGCCGTCCATGTACGGAAACCACGTTATACAAGATTATCTTCCGAGACGCAAAGGAAATACTATCCGGCGGTTGAAGGTTAAGCTTATTATATTTTTCTTTTCGGTAGAACGCGTCCGTGCATATATACACCTAACTACTCTTTAAACGAAAAAAAGTACGTACGTGTACACGCGCGCGTGTACAACCGGGATTAATCTCACCGGCGAACGTATAATATGCACACGGTGACCGGCTACGGGTCGTTGTAAAACGAGACGCCCAGTGGTCATTGGCACTAACCGCGTAACGTCGGGTACTCACCAAAAGATTATACACTATTATACATTTCGGTATGCGCCGAACCGTGTTCGCATGTTGTATAATCGGCAGATTACGCGTATTATTATTAACTACGCGCACGGTTACGCCGATTTTATCTGACGATTCTGACGGGATATCGAATTGTTTCATACGCTCGTATAATAAATTTGTAAACGCCGCCGACCCTCCACCCCACCCCCCCCAGGCGTCTAATTTTTCATCGCCATCGAATATTTCACGAACGTATTTAGCGAATGCGCGATCGATATATATATCGTTCGGGTTATCGATGCCGCCCGTGATCACGACGAATATGTTTCGCCAAACACGGTAGGCGTTCGTTTCGTCCGGCGTGCGCGCCACCGCCGAGATCCGTTTAAACGACGCGAGAAAATAACGTCGTCCGATCGCGCCCAAAAAACGCTCGGGCGTATAGTTAATTAGTTTTGATCACGTCTCGTTTCGTTGTCTCGACACTCGCGCCGTTCCGCGATGTCCGTGACTGAATCTCCGCTCTCTGCGTGGAATGCCGTACAGGGAAACGGGAATCTCTGGACGTACGTAAGCTCGCGCAACCGGTTTTGTGAAAGCCGCCTCCCATTGCACGCATAGGCATACACACACAGATTAGAATACGTATACAAACGCGCCCGCGCGTGTATGTGTGTGTGTGTGTGTGTGTGTGTGTGTGCGCGCGCACGCGAGATAAACGCGGAGAAACGAAAACGTTAATAAAATTAAATAAACATCGACATTATATATATTTATACGGGCGTATTCGGAATAAACACCGAACGAGATAATACGGACGATAATTTTTCGTCCGACTACAAGAAAACTCGTAAAGATACAACGAACGTTATTAATGTAATATTACGGCGGTGTTTGTCGAAGGCCGTGACGAATTTTCATTTAAATTCGAAACGATTACTCAATGCGCGAAACTACAACGAAACAAGCAACAACAATTCGACAAGCGCTGTAGTTTTTAAACGACAAATTGAGATTTCCATCGTCGAGGCGAATTGTAATAACGCGCGTAGCCGTTATTCCGTGCTCGAGGGTAACGCAACATAAAAACAAAACGAAGTTGCGGCTATATTTACCGAGAGTTATTATCGCGAGAAAATATTACGCCGATCGCGTTTATCGTAAAAGACGACGGTCGCCGCCGCCCAATTACTTTCCGATCGAAATAAAACGCTCCGTTAATTTACTCGTGTTCGAACGTTTTAATGGGAAACCGTCTATTAATATTTATCGTATATATATATATATATATATATATATATATTCGAAATAACGTAAGACTTTTTTTAGATATAAAATGTTTCTGATATTTCTTTTACGAATACAACGACGACGGTACGTTGGTTTTATACAATTCGATGGGTGGAGGGAGGGGGGTTTGACGTTACGTTTCACAATTTATCGGACACTATAATATACACTAAAAACGTTTCTCGCGCGGCATTTATTAAACTCTAGTATATATCGAACAGTTGATCGTCGAATTCAAATCGTACTTTAAAACGGTCGTTTTTTTTTCAATTTCCCGACGGAGAAAATTACGAACGAAAATATGATATGTTTAATTGTTCGCGCGCGCGCGTTTGTGTTTTTTTTCGTCCAACTAGACTAGTTTTCGGTAAACCGTTTTTCTGAAAATGGTAAAATAATTACTTTCAAATTCGAAATAAACAGAGCGAATCGGGTCGAACGCTCGACCGTCCGGTGTTTTTATTATTTTATTCCTTTTAATCTTTCGCCCATCCGTATAAAGTATATTCCGCGTATACATCGTACGGGTATACAAAAAACGAGCGTATTTTATTATATTTTCGTAAAATACGTACGCGCTGGTCGGAGAAATTCGTCGTCACGGAGACGAATATATAACGACATAAGGACGTTACAAAAACGATATATGTTTTCAACTTGGCGCGTACGTAACACAACGTATAACAGTGTCATACTAGCTGTTACGCGAACAAACGGTATTAACGCGCGCGATAATTCGTTTAATTCGTCTACGCGTCTCGAATTGTCGTACGCGCGTCGTGGTGACGTGCGTTGGTGGCGGTAACATTGCGTTAGCTGCGTGATGGATCGTGGACGTTTACTTAAACGTCCACGATAACGACGTGTTTGAACAACCGAAGACGTTCGCGATCGATTAATTGGTATTTGCTGCTCATCGTCGACCGCGAACAACAGTTTTGATAAATGACCGACGGAGAAAGCGAGCCGCCAGCCGTTGACGAGCGTACGACTCGAAGCACAATTAATACGCGTTACATATTTGTGGTGTCGTTATTACTACGGACACGGTCGGACGTTCACGGGCGTTTGTTGCGCGAATTGAAAGGTTCGGCGCGAAAAGTATATTGAAAAACGCTACGGCTGTTGTCGCGGTACGGCGAAAAGTTTTCCGGATATTTTTTTGAAACGCGTAATCGGGACGAATACGTTACCCTCCGCGGACGTACGTACGTGCGTTATTTTCGTATTACTTAAACCGATCGTATCGAACGTTTTACCGCGTCGATTTAATTGTCGCCGTCAGTCTTCTATCGGATAATTCGTTTCGTTATTAACGACCGTAATATCCGCTCGGATTTTCCAAATTTTAACGATATAATCGAGCGTCGATACGTTTTTGTCGTTGTTACCTTCGGAACATTGGCGTACTTAGACCTGAATTTCGGGCGAGTGAGGGGGAGGAGGGTTAAAATTAATAAATCGGACGACCCTAACGAAACAAGACACATTATAAACTTTAATAGATTATTCATTTTTAACGTTATAGATGGTAACGTGTATTGAAGTTTAAAAATATTTTAGTTTTTCGTTATTATTGACCAAAAATATACGTCTCGTAAGAAATTAATTTTTCCTAAAAATTTTCGAGGGGAGAGGGGATTACCCCCCCCGTGTTAGTACGTTACTGGTTCGGAGCAATAGGAATGTGGAATAGCGTTTTTTTTTTCTCGTGGACAAAGGAATACGGTATTATTTTATTTGGAACGCTTACCCGCGCGAGATTGATGTTCAAACGGATTAGATCGGGTGTATACCACGCGTATAGGTGCGGACACGCGTATATATATATAAACATTTGTAAGATATGTGAAACAACATATACATTTCGGCTATCACGCACGATGAATTTACGCATTCCGACTTGGGTATGGCCGTAGCCGATAGCTGTCGCGGCGTCGGTGGCACGACGGTTGTCGCTTCGAATAACACGGGCGCGCGAAAACCGCGAAATCATTCCGCGCGAATTTTTTCGCTTCTTTTATTATTCGTTCATCTCCCACGGTCGGCCGTGTTTTTATTCGTCCGGTTTGGACGGCCGCTGACCAAATAAACCGAAAGGCTGGCGACAAAAACCGCGCGTACTTTTTTTACGCGTTTCGTTTCCGGTACGTACCCAATAATAATAATATATATATATATATCCCGTAACTGTCCGCGCAATGGTCAACGTGACGATCGAGTTCTAGTTTTCCGTAAACTTGCGCGCGCGGAATATTATCGTACCGGCGTGTACCACCACTCCGACCGACGTTCGCCCGTCACCTCGTTCCACACGACACCGTTACACGCCGCGAAAACTCCGACGAACCGGCCGGCCGCGCATATCGAATTCTCCCGTACCTACGTCCGTCCGACGACGGCGTTGGCGCGATTCCGATATTTATACTCCCGTAAAAAAATTACGACCGACCGACCATTACGTAACGCGTATTATACACACCAGACGGCCGCCGATATAATATACAACGATATATATCCTCCGCGTTACGTTGGCCGCGATCGGAGATTACACCTCCCGAGTACGTATATAACGTATACATGTAAATATTTTAACGATTCTAAAATATATATATATATATATGTATGTATGTGTGTTTATTATAGCCGTATTACGGGTACCTTATATGGACTAATGGCGTATATTATTCTTAGTTCTTCCGACGGTTCAGGAACTAGAAAAAATCGCGTTTATCGACTGTAATATATTTTTACACGCGCGTATACACACACACACACACACACACGTGCGCGCGCGTATATACGTCGTTCGATATTAAGGAACCTATTCTACCTACTCGTTTGTCGATGACTCGGTACTTGTAAGTACGATTTGGTCCGCCAAGCCCTTTCGATTTAGGTTTTTTTCCTTGGCGCGTCCAATTCGTACGTCGTCTTTACGGTATCGCTATACACGCTGTACACGCGCTCTTTTTTTTCTCCTTCCGAATCCCACACGTCCCCGGAGACGCGCGTTCCCGTCGTACCTACATCAATCACAAACTAATTGCTACAAGCCGGAGGTGTCGGCGGCGTATTCGTACGAAAACATTTCGTACAGTTTAATAATAATTTAAACTAGCGTTTCCAGAGGAGAGCCGTTAAATTAAAATAACATTAATCGCGAATACGAATATTTATAATAACGTCGGGCGTTTAAATTATTTTATTAAACGAAGGCGCGTTATTATCATTATTGTTTTGAAAATAGACACTGACACGCTATAAACAATCAGCCCAACCTAATTGCTAATACCTAACCTAACCACGGACATATATATATACCGTACGGCGTGTAATTAAAACCACCCATCGATCAATTACGGCTGTAAGGTAATTGAAATAACGATATGGAAAAACAACGCTAGTAGTAAAAAACGATCGTAATTGACCGGAAAAAATGAAACATAAATATTTGTGCACACACATATATATATATATATATGTATATACGCGTGACGGTATAATTATCATAAAAATTTAGAGCTTTAGAAAAAGATTTGTTTTTCGTGGTTTCATACGTTAACAACGAAGAGACGTATAGGTTACTATGTGATTGGTTCCACGATATTAATTTTCAACGAGTCATACTTAAACGTTTCACTTCGAACCATAAATTATAAGCGTAAAATGTTTGGGAACCCCTGGCGAAAACAATAGAGTATCGAAAAATCCATAACGTACGACGGTTCGCGTTAACGTTATTTTTACGTACGTTAAAAAAACAAATTTGAGAATGGTAAATTACGTGAATGGTAATGGCGACGACGAAAGTTAAATACAGGAAATTTTCGTTGAAAAGTGGTTGGTAGTTACGTCGTATGCGGTATGGTCGTAACCGAGACGAATTAATTCGAATTAAGCGAGCGGTAATTAAGAAAAACGAAAAAGGCGTACGTTGTACAAATTATAGTAAATATTATCGAGAAAGTACTGCAACGTGTCGGACGTACGTCGATTATTATAATGACCCGTAAGCGTTCAATCGCCGAAACGAGACGTCTAACGAACGTACACATTTTACGTGCGTAGTAGACGAAAAAACGACGTGAATAACGATCCGATATATTAGCGCACGATGTTCCGGTGTCGTTTCGGAACTGTTTCAAAGCGAACCGAAAAGGTAAATAAAATCCGCCGAACTTCTCGTAATATATTTATATACCTCCGAGCGTACGTTCAATAAATACTCGCGGAGTGTGGAAAACAACGCGCGGCAACGAAACGCGTTGTCGTCGTCGTTCTTGTTCGTACCCCTGTCGGCAAGCCGACGATATTATCTCTAACCACGCACTACTTCGCGGTCCGTTCTTCGCCGGTATTACGCGCGCGCTTTTACACGCGTTCCAGACGACGACGATAATAATAATAATAATAATCCTACCGCGTCTCGCTAAACCAGTTTCCCCTCCGAGCGGACGAGTTAGAACGAACGCGTACCCGGCCCGGATTCGACCGCGTCATTAATCACGTTTGGTCAACCGTCTTTGAATCGCGCGTATAAAATACGGGTGTATACACTACGAAGTCGATTTTCGGGCGCGACGATAGTTCGGTAGCCTATAACAGAAAAACCGAATACACCGGACGGAAGCTAAGTGACTCCGCTGACGCGAACGAATTCTACGGATACATAAATATATATATATATATATTATTTGTAGTTTACCCGTTTAATACCGTCCGGATTTATTTCGCCGATTGATATTCCGCTCGTTCGTCTCGGTCCCGGCGTTCGTGACTGGGTTTTCGTTTTAAATCTAAATATCGTTAACGGCGGGCGTTCGTATACGACGGCCGGCACGAACTTTGGATAATAATACGGATTTTTAATTGGTAATCGCGTAACGTATATATCCCGGACGGTTTCGAGTGGAAAAAGGACGTGCGCGCGATAAATAAATTACGAAAAAATAACGTTATCGTCGCTGTCCCGGTGTCCGGCGTTCACGGCGTGGTAATAATAATTCGTTCGTATCGGGCTATAAGAAATACGCGCGGTAACGGTACAGTACGTTACAAAAACGCGTAAAACGTATCGTTCGACGTTTTAATAATCTGTCGATAAAATATCGCTTCCGCGAAACAATCAACGCAATGCCGGCCAATTGCGGTGTACCGGTGTAAAAACTTTAACGCTAAATTTAAATCGCGATTATAAAACGTCGCGTTTATAGTCCTAAATGTATATAAATAAATATATATATATATTTATTTATTTATTTATACACACGCCGATAAACAACCTCGCTACTATCTCTTTAACTCGGAAGATTACGTTTCGTAACGTGTTTCGTTCACCAATAACATAAACGTTATAATATACGATAATAGGCGTAAACGAAATTCGCCGTAATTTTCGTACCGAATATAAATAACGAAAACAACGTACTCCGTTTCGCTAAGGCCCAAACACTAGAATACACCGCGGGCCATTGAAATGCCGTCGATTTTTACGCGCGTAATCGGCGAATCGATCCACCGCGATCATTTAGACTATCGTTGTACGCGCGGTAACAACATTAAACGGACGGGTGAATACGCAACAGGAGCGTAGGGAAATTACTACAAAACTTAGCGTAAAGAAAAACAAAACGAACGTCGTTAATAAATCTCGGTGCTCGATCACTTCGTTACCGATAAATTTCGATTATAGTAAAATGTATTCGCGAAACCGGTTTAACAAGCGATTTGTCACACATTACCGGGTGATCGTCTATTCGAATACAAAAACAAAATAACGTACGTCCGCATTTTTCTTCTAATCCGACTAAAACAGCGCTCGAACAGTAGCGCTGTTTATGCCGTCCGTAGTTTGTCGAACGTTCGTAGCGATTTTCCAGCCCGTGTCAGCGGTTAAGTAGAGGTGCCTGCAGCGTTCGAAATTCAGATCTACAGAATCAAAATCGGTGTCCCGATTTCGTCGTAGCCCTACGTCGTTATTGTCTCATAAGTTCGACCACGCGAACGTCCCGCGTCTTTTACATTATAATTCAACGTATAATAATTAGATTAATCGTTTTCGTAACTACGAGGCGAATACGTTAAAATAATCGTTACGATAATAATAGGTCGCACGGAGCTATTAGGCGGTTGCGAAATAACGCGTAGATTGCCGTGTGCCCGCGGACCAGTCCCCGTTAACATTTACAGGGTTCCCACTCTAATAATAACGATTTGTAATTAATTCCGAAAAATGTATCGACCTTGGTCCAGTATCGTATATTTGACGGGCCCTCGTGCGTGTGCGTGTTTTTTTTTTGATAGGAAAAAATTTCGTAGCGACCGCGACGATACTGTGCGTTGTGGTCACGGGTACGACGATGACATCCGGTGTTCGTCGGCGGACGACGGCGTTTCGCCAGTTTCGAATTAATATTTTATTTTTCCGTCAGCGTGTCTCGGCCGTTAGTGATGATCGGTTTCGTTTTTTCCCCGTAACGATCGTGCACGGAATTCGTACTATATACGTAACGCGTAGGAAGAGGGGGGCATAATTCTCTTACGGAGAATATTTTGGGTCGGGTTTTATTATTTATTTTCGTATCGTTTCGCTCGATTTATTAAACCAAATCGATAGACGGGACGCCGTTTTATTACGCGGTTTTACTCGTTTCCTTTGTGACCATATTATGGTAACGTTCCTTTCGTGGAAAGGTAGAGCCTTTTGGCTGCTCAGACCCTAGAAAAAATACCTATAAAATATAATTTGTTTTCTAGTGTCGGCGTCGATCACTGAGTAACAACCGACGTATTATATATATATACGCCACGTTCGAATAGAGCGTCGAAATAATAATAATAATTGTGAAGAAATCTCGCGAACGTTTTTTAACGTAGTTTATTTTCGAAAAATCTTGTTGCGCGATACGTAGGTTTCATAATTGCGTACGGTTAGTGGATATTGGTTAGGGGACGCGGTTACGTAGGAGTTATCGTCGTATTATATTGAACGATAAGCGTTCGACCGTTTAAAATAAAATATAGAACGAACGTGTACGGTTACGTATATATTATATACGTAAAAAATTATGACGCGTTTTATTTAAATCGTTTGTCCGGAGGAACGCGTTCGCGACCACGACGATTAAACCGTTTTAAAACTGAAACTCTTTACTCCGGGAATTACCGTTTTATAAATATGACATAGGCGTGGACGGCGGAGTGACTGGTGAGGTGTATCTAACACGGACCGGACCCGCGGGGCTTATTGTATAATGGTCTATTTTTTTTTTGCCCAACGAACAAATAGACCGTACCCGGTTAAGCGGACGTGTTAATACGTACATTATTTATAAACGCGTTAACGTACATTATAATATAAGTGGATCGCGCGGGATACGAAATATTGGCAACCTCTATCCCCGCGTACCGGCGCCCATTGGCCGTAATTTATGCAA
This sequence comes from Geopemphigus sp. TES_GeoC_2020, assembly GCA_025469175.1. NCBI lineage: Eukaryota > Metazoa > Arthropoda > Insecta > Hemiptera > Aphididae > Geopemphigus > Geopemphigus sp. TES_GeoC_2020. The sequence goes on along the minus strand of JAIPRN010001256.1, from coordinate 29,413 downwards.
CGAAGGTTTTCACGGTTACCTCTCGCCAATAATAACGCCATTCGGGCACGGCGTGCAGCCGCCCTACCATTTTACCGATATAACGACGAACGCGGTGGTCAATTTATTCCGAACGTAATCGTTCGAGAGGTACGCGTTTAATTTTCGTCGCGAACGAAATACGCTTTATTTCGTTCCGAATACGCGCAATAATAAAGACGTTTTATGTAATCGCCCGTGTAGGTACTTGCCTTTCGAACGGCACGCCGCGATATTAACGTAGCGCAGTCGACGGAACCGTCCGCGACATTTCGCGTCGAACGGTCACGAACAGACACGAACGAGGAAACGATTAAGAAATTACGCCGGGTGGGTAATATTTCGGGACGAAAAGCTGCTTCGGGCGCGGGTGTTTTTCGTGCGCGTCGGTGACACGCGGACGTGCCGAAATAGATTCGTCCACCGAACCGGTTTTCGAGTTTCGCATCTGGGGACCGCTATCGTAGCGGAGCGTCGTCTAACCATAGGACGGACGCGTAATTAAGTAATACGATATAATCGAATAATTCGTCGCCCCGAGTGTGCGCGGACGCCGCGCTCTGTGTATACGTATTTGGCACGACGCGGGCACGCGCGTCTTCTTTTCGCGCGCAAGCAAAATACCGCCGTATTCGTCGCGTACGTAAGTGTACGATCGTTCGATAATTGAAACGTCTGTACTCGAACCGTCGCGAAAACGAACGATTTTTAAACGGTTCTCGTGTCCGTTGGCGAGCGCAGATCGAAATAATCTAACGGCGATCGAACTGGCGACCTAACGGTTTTTGTCGCACCGGACACGGCCTTCGCGCGCGGTCCAGCGGCAGCGAAAACAATAATAACGGCCACCGGCGTGTCGATTCGATCTCGACGGATTTCTCGTCGAAACCGCGCGGTAAAAGTGCGAGTACCGCCGGTACCACTCCGCGGTGTACGGAAAACGGTCGTGTACAGAGGTGTATGTACAATCGTGATATCTCCACGACCGAGCACTTTTCGTTTTCATCGCGCGCGTAGCTACGACTGCCGTTAGCTAGTTGCTGCAAGTCGATACACACGCGTGTGTGTTATTTAAGAACGTTGAATCGTGACGGTGGCCAAGGCGAGTTGCTAAACGCCCAAGAAGGTTTGACCCGAATACCAATTGACCGTCGTCGTGCCGCCGCCTCGGTCGTATCGGACCGAAAATCCTGTCCGTAGATAGATAGGTAGGCGCTTGTTGTTACGTGCTCGAACAATATTATTTATGCCGCTGAAGAACGCGCCGAACGTAGCGGCGTATCGAATATCCGAAGAGTCGGTTACGTTCCGCGGTGGTCGGGCGAATAATCGTCGCCGCCGAATCGCTCGATAAATACGTATCATTGTCGCGTGATTTATGACGGGTCCGCGGTACGCCGAATACGACGCGTACTATTATTATTGACAGTACGATCATAATTAGCGACCTGATTGGTATCTATCTCGTGATCCGAGTACTACATGGACAGCCGATGTACGCTCGTGCGCGGTAGAATACCCACAGCGGCCGACGTTTCTATATAAAGGAGATTTTCCAACATATTCGTGCGCGCGCGCAATATTGCACGTAATTGACCGTAAATAGCGAACGCCGAACGCTGCGTGTATACGTAATATTATAATGTATGTGGCGTTTTACGGAATTATTCGAGAAAGTATCGCTCCGAGATGAACGAAAAACAATAAATTTCGTTCTTTATCCTTCTAAACGCTGTATGGGCGCGCGTACACTATTGTATCACTACTATTGCGGTATCGTTCGGTCACGATTGTAAAGAAAAACTACGAGCGATTCGTTTATTTATTCGACGGATATCCGAATAAATAGATGGAAGGAAATTATCATAATATATACGGCTCGTAATTAAACGCGCGCGTTACAGCGGCTCCCCGTAATAGCGTAACATAAATACCTTTACCCGTGTGCACACGGATCTCGTAAAAAACATGTTTTCGTCGTTTTATCGTTATCAACGAGAACGTACTAGCGAACGGATACAATCGGACGAAAATATTTATCACAATTCGACATTTCGGCACGCGTTTCGTTCGGTAGTCGTCGACACGCAACTCGCGGCGTACCTAACGCCCGTCGCACGGGTCGTAAAAAAACAGAAAATATATATCGCGTACACGTACCAACCCCCTCCGGTCCCGTACACCTGTTATTTTTTAACTTAGCGCGCGTACTTTAATACTATTGGCTTTGAAATACGAATGGCCAAATATTACCCGCGGTGACGACGGCGATAATAATTTTCGTAAACCGCGTCGTCCGCGAGTGTTAATTATTTATAAGTTGATAATTGACAACACGCGCGCGTGTATAACCAAATCTTCTCGTATTACGTAATCAATTTCTAATTGCTTACGGGAGTCGAGGAAATATTTATATAATAAAATATCGTGGACGCGGGATATCTATTAATTAAAAAAAAAAAATGACATCCGCGACGTACCTAAACTTATACCAGAAAAGGTCACACGACGCAGTATTACTATTATATCGCGTAGCGAACTTTCACTCGCCCGACGTCTGAAGGGGAGGTGGTCTTCGGATATGAAAAACGCCTTTCCCGGTTTCACTTGCCGGATAAATCACGCGGTAATAACGAAAACGGAACGTTCGTCGAAAATCAAAACACCTGACGAATGTAATACGTACTCACGTGTGTCTTACGTAACCAGCGGGAATCGTAAAAATTAAGTTCTTTTTCGAACTTATTCGCTAATGACGACCGTTGGTCGTACACGCGCACGACGTGCTTATTATAAGGATAGTTTTAATTCTATTCGTTTTATTTCGTATTATTATCTTCATTTTTTTTTTTTTGTTTTATTCCAGAATGGATCGACGGCGGTTTATAGTTTCGTGGACCCAACTACTATTCTTACTACTACTGAACAAAGGATACCGACATGGCGTCTCCGCTAAACCGGGTAATTTGTTTACGAGATTATATATATGTATTATGTTCATCCGGTGTAAAAGTTTAATGAACTTAACGTTATAATTTGTATTATTTATCGTTTTGACCGTTTCTTGTTTTCACTATAGACCGTTCGTACACCCGAGTTTATGTAGTAAAAATAAAATTTTAAAGGAACTACGGCCAATCTCGAAGAACGACGTAACGTCATCATAAAATTTTATAACTTCACCTCATGCACAGCCTATATATCACTACCTATATATATGTATATATTATACGTAATATGTATGACAACAATTTTCTCCATGCCCATAAAAATATGAAACAAGTTTGTTTACTTACACATTATTATACAATTGAAAATACAATATTAATTCGAAAATTACCATATATATATATATATACACGCGTCAATATTATACTTCGTCGAAATGAGTTAATTAGTTAGATCCGTGGGCTTATATAATCGAATGTCGCGTCGTATATAATAAGTAACGTTATATACGTTATTATGTATGGAAAACGTTTATGGGGGAAGAGAATCGACAACCGGTTATACACACACACACACATATCATATATATATTTACGTATTATATAGAGTCGTAGAACACGTGTGAAAACGTAAAATTTATGTGTTGAATAACGCAGATTAAAGCGAAAATTTTCAATGTAGAGTGATATTTTAGGATTATAATCTTTAATTTACCAGTTAAAATGTTCACTGCCGTAGTCATTTTGATTTGTGCAGTCGTTATACACGTAGAGAAAGATTATTGTAATAAACGTTTTTCGTTCGACTTTTTTTTTACGAAGCGGTTGCGCCGGTCAATGTTATCCGCGGACGAACGATATAAACACGAATTTATTCCAATATTGAACGAAACTTGTCGTTATACCTACGTGTGTTACAAACGCGTTTTATTATTATTTTAGGGCTGTGCGAAATGGAAACCGGACAGGGAAACATTGTACTGGATATTGAAGAAAGCCGAGGCACCCGTAAGTGTACTTTTTTCAATAAAATTTAATTTGTCACGGTAATAGAACGATTCACTTAGGTTCGTGCGACGTGTGTCGATTGGTCACGGGTCGCACGGATGACCTAATAGGTTCGAGTCGAGAAAAATAATTTAAGGCCGCGAATAAAAATCCTTCTTGTGTGTTTGCCTCGCTACAACACAAAGGAACCGAAATCGAACGATTTCAACGTCGTTTTTAAGTATTATACGATGTTTTCATTTTTATCGGAAAAATATTATTACGTACACAATAGAGGAATATATACGGCGCTAATTTACAAAACAAACGAAAAGTCGCTCGTTTTGGACGAAACGCTCGTTTCGATTCGCAATTTATAATTTTCGATTCTGTTTATAAAAACTGGACCGTGCGAACGTGTCCGAACACGCAGTCATGTCTTTTAATTGTCACCATCCCACCGCATATCACCTACGTAACAACGTATCTGATCTACTCGTCGCAACAATAATTGTACCGTTATCCTCGAGCTATTGACGGTTAACACCTCAAAACGTATGGTGTCGTTTCATCAAGCGTTGCCACCTTACAATGGACCCGTCGCTACACGGTCACTTTTCGTTATATTGATACTTGACCCGGTATTTTACTTCGGCCAATCAGTAAGAACACGCGCAGCTAGTTCTAACAACGCTGTCAATATTTATCATTCCGCTTGTTCCGAAATTATGTTCCTTCACATTTCCGCTCGAGCTATGTGTGAAACGTATGTTTTTATTTTTTAAGTTCGCTCGGGAAATATACGTCTATAATTATTAAAATCAACGAGCCGTTAAAACGCTTCCCACGAACTATAAATAATCGTGATTCTCCGTACACCCGAAAATATTTAAACACGATTGTATTCGAATTCCGAGAGAGTAGAAAAGACATTGTTTCGGGACAAGGCGAAAGAAACCGTTCGAAATATCTAAACACTCGGAACATCGATATACAATCGAATGACTCGTATATTTTTTTATTAGTATTATTCGAAAAATGGAAATACGTAACCGCCCTGTTTCGTTGGAGAAATCGCGTGCGCCTAAAATAAATTTTAAAAAAATTAGTCGGCTTGTTCAACCATAATTCGTGCAATATTATACATCGTCCGTGTCATTATTAACTCGTTGATTACATTTAAAAAACGCTTAAAAATTGTACGCGTTTATTTCATCCATTACGTTAAGAATATTTTTAAAAAATATTTAAATACTTTTCGAATTTATTTTAAACGTATTATATATATATATCGTTTACACAAAACGCTATACCGAATAAAAATACTCCGATATTTTCGTATTTAAAAAATAATCGACGAGATTTCCGCCGTGAACGATCTATTTTGGGTAACGTTTCATTAACGTTTGGATTTTTTTTTGTTCTATATATTTTACAGAAATAAACCAACCGATCAGACCTGCCGAGTTACCGATAATAGGCGATCCGTACACCGAGATATCGTTGGATTTACTATTTCCGACTAAGAACGCGACGTTCACGTTAATTGGCAAAACGATTCAGCTGACACAGCCGTTAGACAGGGACGCGGAAAATCTGTCCCATTTCGTGTTTCAAGTAAATTATTTAGCGATACGGTAAACGTTTCGGCGGACCGGGGATGTTTGAAATGTGTCGTGTTTTTAGGTCACGTGCGTGGTTAGGTCCACCAATAAAAAGCGGACCATACCTATAATTGTTCGCATAACTGATATTAACGATAACGCGCCAGTATTTTTGGACACCCCGTACCAAGTGTCGGTTGCCGAAGTACGTATTTGTTTTCTTTTTTTTTACGTACAATCGTGACGGTATGTACGACGACCGATCGTGGTTGCTCGTCCGTTAATTTGGTACGCTAATACACAATGTTCGTGCGCAGTTGACACCAGTCGGAACATCTGTGGCAACTGTGAAAACAGCGGACGCGGATACGGGCATCAACGCGCTAGTCGAGTATTTAGTGATCCCCGGTAACGTGCCGGAGGAAGAACTCCAAAAGGGCCGGGTCGGCGACGGCGTCAAACATTTCAAAATGAAATCGTCCAATTCTGGCGAAATAACGTTGCAAAAAGGTCTGGACTTCGAAAAAGTGCAGAAATACTTCGTGACGATCCAAGCGACGGTACGTTTACGTTTTACGTTTATCGCTTTGATTCGTATTCGCTAATAACGTCGCGCCGGTCGACGTTCGGACACAAACCTAAAACCAACGACGCCGAAACTGCGCAAACTTTATAATAACCCGGTGTAATTCGTCGACTATATATTATAATACGACGTATATGGACACGTGGACACGACGGTATAGCGTCGAATAACGAGGCCAAAGTGGAAATGTCCAATTTAAGCAAACCGCTCTAGTTACACTGGTATTTTCTGCGGACCGGTTGTGCTTCGCTTTCTCAGACACGTATTTTCCTCCACCGATACGCTTCCTCCCCCTACATTAACCTTACCAAAAGATAGATTACACATTCGTACATCGTACTCGTTGCGTTCGGACTTCCTATGCCTACGCTTTAACCGCTGGCTTAGGACACTAACTAACTAAACTATATTATCTCCTACGGGCCGCTGATTTATTATTATTATTATTATTACTATATTATATATATAAATAACTCGTGTATCGAAATCGTCTAACATTTCGACGTTGGCAATTTATATACGTCTATTATATACGATGTACACGCCCGTAATAGGCGATTTGTCGATTTGTCGAATCAATTACGTTTCAAAACGCCAATTATAAACGCGTATTACAAAACTATAACGAAGATTTTACTAAATAATTTCGAAAAAAAACTCGTAATTACGTGTTTGATTCAAACGAAGTCGAAGACATAGTATAATATGTATATTGCGCGTTTAAACAACGAAGCCAACGAGTCTTTTAATTAACTCGGTTTAAACAAAATATATGGGCCGTCGATATATATACAACCCAAAGTATAGAACTTGAGAATTTAACGTATAATTTATATTTCGTGGCTACATTTATACCAAAACATACGATTGACTTCTGTTCAGTTCTCATGTCAAAAACCCACTTAGTGAAACCTTTGACCTTCGGTACCCATTTTATTGTTGTCCATATATAACTAAATTGTTTCTGTTTCACCCACGGTATAATTATTTAAATTCGATTCGTGTATAAAAAAAAAATTCGAATTCGCCGTATCCAATTTTCGAAACTAACGACACAAAAGACGTTAGTATTATTATAATACGTTAATAATATTCCTATTATTTAACTAACTTTACCGAAGCGTCAGTGGTGTTTTTGAAAATTATCCAAAATTTCGTCCGCGCATTATATACGCGTAAATGATTACATTACGTACGTGAAGGAACACTTCGTACAATTAATGGGAGCATTTCGTAAACGAACGTTATATGTCGCGTGTATAAATAATGTATTTTGGGCGGCTCCCGCGTTAATATTATAATTGATATTCTATTTTTCACCGCCACGTGTCGAATAATTAAAACAGGTAAACGTGGTTGAACGGCAAGTAGATAGGTAATAGCCGCGTATTTGAATATTGCGCGCACTCGAATGCACGAGCACGCGCATATGTACACGCGTACAACTTACTATACCAACAAATACGCGCTCGTAACGTATGGCACGTCCACACGACGAGATGGCGACGATTGTGGCGGAGGTCGAACACGTTTAGAACGTTTAAACGCGCGTGAATCGAAAGTCTTAAATGTTTCGGAATGGATCGATTATTTATTTTACTGAGTTGGTACGTTTCTTTTGCCTCGGGACAGGCAACGGAATTCGACGTTGCCCCTCTTTATCTATACCCTTTGCCGGTCGGTGCCACATCCCGTTTGTCCAATAACATTAGAAAAGATAATTATTACTCGGCGTGGACGAACGAATAAACGAATAAACGTGATTTCAGGACCGAGCCAAAAACCCGGACGACAGACTCACTTCGACCACCACCCTTACGGTAATGGTGAAGGACGAAGACGATCAGGACCCGTCGTTCAACTATCAAGGATGTACCCTGCAAGACGGAGCCTGCGTAAATCCGGAATACTACACCACTGTGAGTAGCCGTCGCCACCTAGATATTGTGACGTCGCGTTATATCGCGTTCGTCCAACGTATAATAAGTAATACAAAAATGGAAACGGTCCGGATCGTTTTCTGCTCTAAAAATCAAAACGACCGACCAATATATATATTATTAACATAGCAGCACGTACCTACACGGTCGTTTCATTCATGGGAGAGAGTTGTACATATTTCAACGCTTAACCAGTTTTCCGGTTGCCCGCAGGTTTCATTCAAACGACTACACTCGTAAATCACCATATATTCAACTTGTCTATAAAGGAAGTAGGGGGATGTTAATAGCGACGACATTTTTTTCCTACGATTATTTTATCCTAGTTAAACGATCGTGTGTTACGATAATAAACATACACGGGTTATGCGCAGAAATCGTACAAGTTGTAAAACGGATGTAAACGCGGGCGGACCAAAAGTTCTCATGTCTGTTGTGTCAACAACCGACATGGCGCGTAGTGTAATTGGAATTTTATTTTTTCGCTTTTAAACGTTTTCGTTCTCGGTAAAGTAAGCGCTATTTTTACGATTACTCGTAATTTTAGCTCAACCGTTTGAAAATGTAGATTAAAACCAATCGGGAACGTCGCTATTCATTCTTAATAAACTGTATTTAGATTATTGATAGTTAAAATACGATTATCGTCAATTTGTCCCTTCTAGAAATGATTATAAAAACTATTTTATACGTCTTTAACGTAAATACAATATTACGAATAAATTATTAACGATATACGTTCTTAATATCCTGAAATATATCGTTAATTTGTACGAAAATATCGATTTATATATATAAACTTGAAAACTTAAACGTAAAACAACGTAAAAACGAGCTTTATTAATTAAATACACGACGATTATTTATAATTTTTAACGATTATTTAAATTAATCGTCAGGTCGCCAGTGGCGTTAATTCCGGAGTCCTAACCATACGGCCGGAAAAGATACAAGCTGTAGACATGGACTCGTTGAATTACGCGATCAAATATTCGTTTGTCGAGGGGTCTCCGTCGTTCTACTCGGAATATTTCACTATCGACCCTCAGTTCGCTACGGTTAAACAAATTAAAGCGGTAGACACGAGTTTGGCGAAGAGATTTTCAATTACACTCAAGGTGAGTGGTGAAAACGTTATTAACGCGGAAGATTGGTAAATAATAATAATAATAAACGTTCTCACTCAAGGCCGAAGAGGAGTCATCCAATCGTAGATCGACTTTGGCTAGGCTATACATTGATGTGAAACCCGTCGACGTCAACCCGCCTGTGATACACAGTTCCGCTGTGGACGAAGGGTACGGATTTGTAGAAGAAAACTCGCCCGTCGGCACAAAAGTTTTGGATAAAAACGGACGGCCGATTGTATTAACCGTGACCGACGACGATTTGGTACGTATCGAACTTAATCGGAATTATCGAAAGTGACGGTTTTACGAAATATTCGTAGTCACGTTGTAAACGGTTTTTACAGGGCCCGAACGACCCTAAAGGATCGTATACGTTTGAACTTACTACTAATTCGTTCAACGTGGATTCCGACGGGCATGTTTACGTAAACGAAGAAAAATTAGACAGGGATCCGCCAAATCCGGGCAAATACCGTTTCCAAGTACGCGCTCGGTTCTTTTTTTCCGCATAAATATTAGTGTTGGTCGAGCGAAATTGCTCGTCGCTTCGAACGAAACGTATTCGTACGATTAATAATCGTACGAGGTGTTTTTTTTTTCGTGTGTAGATTGTGGCTAGAGAAATAAACGGACACGCTGGTAGCATTCCGTACCTAATGACCGTGTTCCTAAAAGATGTGAACGATAATCCTCCGCGTATGCCAATGCTATCTCCGATTACTGTCCAAGCGGGAAACTCTCGTAGGCAATTAGTCCAAGTACGTTCGCATTACTATACTGACCGATTTTATAGGCGACATTTTACCGATTGTTCATAATTCACGTATAGATTAAAGCGGTAGACGGTGACGAGGGCCAGAACGCTAACGTGTCGTACAGTATATATCACGTGTCCAACCAAGGACATAGCAAGTTCCATATTGATCCAATAACCGGTTGGATTGAAACTACCGGTCGGATCATGGCTGGCGATCAGTACAGTTTAACTATACAAGCCACCGATTCCGGCGGTTTGTACACCCAAAGTATCGTTGAAGTTATCGTAATAGCTGGGCCTAATACCAAGTCGCCGGTATTTTCGCAATCTTCGTACGAAGTGACCGTCAGCGAAGGGTCGCCAATTAACACGACGGTCATCCCGTTGAGAGCCGTTGATCCCGAAAACGACCCGGTCACTTATACGATCTTATCAGGCAACGACTTAAGGCAATTCGCTATCGGTGAAAAGAGTGGAATAGTTACCGTGATCAGAAAATTGGACCGCGAAGAGCTGACCCGTTATCAATTGGTAACGTTACCGGCGTTACCGGCGAGTAAAAACGTAATTCAAACGATTTTTGTTGTAGTTGATCAAGGCGCAAGACGAAGGCGGACTCTCGAGCACGACGACGTTGAATATCAGAATAAGCGACATTAACGATAAGAATCCGGAATTTATAGGGGCCCCGTACGAGTTCTCGGTGGACGAAGGTGTAGACGGAGCCCCGGTTGGCCAAGTGGAGGCCGTGGACGGAGATGAAGGAATAAACGCGTTGGTCCATTATTCGTTGCCTGACGATCTACCGTTTCTAATCGACGCCAACACAGGGCATATACGTACCGCCACAACTTTGGATTACGAAAAAACTAACGTAAATAAAAACGAAAAAACTAATCGTATTTTATACGTTTTTTTGCGCGAATAATATGTACTCGAATTTCAAATGTAGGAATATAAGTTCGTCGTCACTGCCAAAGACGGAGCGCCGGATCCGCGGATCGGAACTGCGTCGGTAACCGTATCGGTTAAAGACGTCGAAGACGAAATTCCACTATTCCATAAAACGCTGTACGAAGCTAAAGTGCCGGAGAACGTTCCCGACTTTCTAGTTACTCAAGTGCACGTACGTATACGTTTTTATTGTCGATTTTTTTTTTTTTTTTGTTATCGATTCGGTTAAAAATTATTGTCATAGACTTAGGTTTTCAGGCGCAAATTAAACGATTCATACGGTTCGTTCGATAATTGCGTAAACGGCGTTATTTATATTTCGTTACATGCGATATTCCTTCACAGGCCGACGATCCAGATACAGTGAAACGCGTAACGTACGTGATAAAACAAGGACCGTCTGACCTGTTCACCATCGATCCGGCCACTGGGATTATCAAAACACTCCGGGGTTTGGATTACGAAAAAGACAGTCAACATACGTTAATTATCGGAACGTTAGAAAATCAAATCCAAACGCCGGGCGCCACGACGAAAGTTATTGTAAACGTGGAAGACCGCAACGACATTCCGCCGGTGTTTCTGACTATACCGTCGCCGGTGACACTTGACGACGACGTAGCCGTTGGAACTAAAGTCGCGACTCTTTTAGCTACCGATTCGGACGGGACGTCACCGGGAAATAAAGTAAACGAACGTGAAAACTCCCGGATAAGACCGAAATGAATTGAAATCAATATAAACGTTTTAGGTACGATACGAATTGAGCGGCCGTGGAAAAGCCACCAAGTATTTCCACATCGACCCTGACCTGGGCGTTCTGTACGTACGCGGGGATCTACAAAAAGAACTGGATAACGAATATCAGGTACGCCGAATTAACTTCAATACTATTTCATTATCCGGTACGTAAAACGGCGATCGGCAAATACATAAACAAAAAACAATTTACGCGAACTAGTCCTTCGTCGAAACAAATTTAAATTCAAAACGTACGTACGTATTATATTTTAATCGATTACGTTCGTGTTAAAAAAAATATATATATATATATGTCACGGACAATACATTTTTAACGCGAATATTTTTCAAAAATCGAGAAACGCCGACATTTTTTATTTGTCTTCTTAGTATTACGGAATAATTCGACGGTATTAAGAATACGAGCGCCGTTAATTCGAACGCTATATAGACGGACGTGATTAGTCCCGATTGGCTAACAATTTCGAAAGAAAAGTGTCGCAAAAGTGAACATTGCCGGTAGTTAACGCGTAAACGTCATTTCCAAACATTTCTAGGTGGATATAAAGGCGTACGATCTGGGCGAACCTCAGCTCTCGTCGGTGACTTCGGTGACAATATTTGTTCGGCGCGTCACGACTCCAATACCGGAATTGGGAATGGGATTCTCCGACGATTCGTACACCGCCCGGGTGCTAGAATCCGCCGCTGTTGGTACATTAGTCAAGGTACTCACTGTAGTACACCCGAGACCGTCGCAACCACTTCCTCTAGTGTGTTCAATAATTTCCGGGAACTCTGAAGGTAAGTGTACCGACATACAGAAAAACAATGACGAAAATAAGTAATTTCGTTTTCATTTTCCGCCGATTAAATGTTTAAAAACGGTAACGCGATATTTGACTCGTTCGTCACACTAAACGTTTATAAGCGAACAAATTATTATAATCGAATACGTGTATGTATGTATATATATATTTATGTACGCGGGTACGTGCAGATGTGTTTACAGTAAACGTTACAACGGAGAAAAATTGCGAAGTACGTTTGAAAGAAAGTAAATTGGACCACGAACACGCGGATAGTTATCAGTTGAAAATACGGCTGGACACGCTGGCCGGAGTCGTCAACCCGACTAAAAGTTCTACTACGGTAAGTACAATACAAACGACGATCGTTCCTCGGACAATTATCACGACATACATCCCACCGTGCGCGTCAACCCGTCGTCGTGCGTTTCTCGATTTCCTTATCGAATGGGCATCGTCGCCCGACGGTGGGCTGACACCTTCTCGCCCGGCATTCCTCTCGGCGTTCTTTACGCGTTCGTCGAGCGGATGTTACGGACCTCGTACGCGCTCCGGTCTAACGTTTAATTTACGTTTCGCAAACGACAGCTGAACGTCCAAGTGATCGACATAAACGACAACGCGCCGGTGTTCGTCTATCCGGAGAGCAGTAAACGGTACGCGAAGAACGCGTATTACGGGGCGGTGGCCAGCGACAAGGAAATCGGCGGCACGGTGTTGCAGATAAGAACGGAGGATTTGGACGGCGGCAAATTGGGCGATGTGAGGTACGAACTGGACGACGGCGACGAACGTAACACGGCGGCGGAAGGACGGCCGTACTTCTCGGTCGATTCCGTATCGGGCACCGTGAAAACCCTGAGGACGCTGACCGACGTGCCGCCGCGGAGTTTACCGTTTCGGCTCGTGGTCACGGCCCGCGACAACCCCGGGGCCACGAACCCGAGCGACTACAACACCGCCCAAACACACGTGGTCGTGAGTATCGCCGACGACACCGTAATCCCCGCGGCGACCCCATTATAACCACCGCCGTCGTTGTACGTTATTCTTTCAGATAAACGTGATCAAAGATCAACACCGGTTGGTGATGGCCGTGGACGGGGCCCGTCCGGACGTTGTCAAGTCGTCCGAAAATCGGTTGATCGACGTGTTGGAGGAACAACTGCGGCTGATCGTGGGCGGTGAGAAGGTGACGGCCAAACAGTACAGACGCGGCAGGGACAACGTCACCGTGGAGACGGACCCCAGCTCGGCCGATTTCTGGTTTTACGTCGTAGACCCGGTCAGCGAGACGATCTTGGAACAAAACAGCACCAGAGTGTCCAGGTAATCGCGTAACGGTACACGCACGTACAATAACGGCGTGTGTACGACACTACGTACCGGCCGTACAAACAGTATACGAGAATTTCGAGTTTTAAACGAACCGGTTCGATTCGCGCTAAAACGGTTTCCGTCGCGATCGGTCTACATATATACATACGTACGACGAGCCCGCGCGTTCCCGACGCCCCTATATCACAATTATATAAATATATTACGGGCGTTAACGATATTACGCGTAAATTGACGGTTGGTGTTGCTTTTGTTTCCGCGCGCATCCCCAGGTCGATACTGAGCAAAGAGGCCGTGGCGAACATTACGACGGCGATTGTCGACAGACTATCGATTGTCGCGTCCGATGTCCACGTACCACTGCAGCAGCAGCAGCAGCAGCAACAGAACGTCGTCAACCGAACACGCGCCGCTGGCGTCACCGTTCAGTGGACCGTGTTTCCGTACACGCTGATCCTCATGGCGGCCCTCGTCCTGGTCCTGGGCATCGCCGGCATCATCTACATTTGCGTGTCGTGGTCGAGGTGAGCGTCCGTATATACACGTCCGCGGCGTGTATGGTACGTAAACAGAATTTAAACGTCGTTCGTCCCCTTCGCCCCTACCCGTAGGTACAAGGCGTACAAGGAGAGGATGGCCAGGATGTACGTGACGCAACGGTACGACCCGGTGTTCGTCGAGCCGAACATGAAGGAATACGAGGTACAGGTAAGGTCGGTTTCGGGCGGGACGCGCCGTCGTCGCTAACAACTGGCTTTCCGTTTTCGGTTCGTGGCGCTCGCGCAGGTACTCCAGATGAGCGTGCCGATCGACGACAACGACAGCTACAACGACTTGCAGTTGGACTTCAGCCGCAAAAACCACACGTTCAGTCTAGACAACGTCGGGTACATAACCAAAGAGAACGTCGACAGCATCGGTAACGTATATTTTTCCCTTCACGCGATCGTATCGTGTTTCGCGCACCGGTGTACGAAGAACACGATTCGCGCGTAGTTCCGTCGACAACACGATAAACCAAACTCGTCGGGCTTAACGCGTCAAGCACGTAACCGAGATTACGCGATATGGGATGACCTAATCACGAAATTTATATTCGCCCGTCCACCACTACCACCCATCCCGTCACTGTTTAAAAAACAATCGTTTACCTACGGTAAGTCGGCAATTATAGGGTTTTCTCGCGTTCGAATTTCGGGCGCCGGCGTCGATTACTACAAATACCACACCGCGTCGTCGAATGATTTAACAACGAATCGAGATTTAATTCCCCACACTCGACCACTTCTTCTTTAGTCCTTCCTCTTTTTCTTTTCTCAATACCGACGCGGTTTTTACTGCTTCCGAATCTTCTCTCCTCGTAACATTACCGAACCATCCAAGTCATCTCATAATCGACACTACTCCTACGCTTCCATTTACATATTCATTTCTTATCGCAACATCTCTTGTCACTTCACTCATCCATTTAACCATACGTACGTACGTGTGTGTGTGTGTGTGTGTGTATAGATTATTCTGGGGGGTCGTTAGGGACGGACGTGGCGCGAAATATTTTTGTAACATGTACGCGTTTTACGCCCACAGACGGACACAGTCCCGTGAGTTCGGAAGCCGCGACGACAGCGCGAACGTCGAGCGTGAGCCGAAGCCGGCCGAACAGCGGGACGAGCACGTTCGGCCGGGCGAACATGGCGTTCGACCCGGCGGGTGACGTAACGTCGTCGGCCGCCGTGGCCGTGACGGCCGTCATCAGTCCGACCAACGACAACGTAACGTTCAGGGAGAAGAAGGAGTTCGGACGTCCTGCGCACAACGGCGGCAACGGACTAACGACGTTCAACCGAAAAGACGTCGAGGTCACCACCGAGCTGTAGCAGCTCGTTCTCCCGACCCGAGAACAGTCGTCGTCCACCTCACCATTCCCGAAATCCCTTCCGCGGCTAGCCACGGTTAGGTAAAACGATCGGACGCTTCGTCTAAGCGCGCGGTATTCTCCATTGCCGACGACCCTTTTTACCACCAATGGTGGCGACCACTGTGAGAACGTATTGTCGTTTCGACGAATTTACGTTATTATTATTATTTATTATTATTAAGCGTTACTTATGTACGGGGCGAAATTCGCTAAAAAGAAAAACAAACGGTACACTCCCGCCACCTGTACGACCATCCGTTCGGTATTATTTTCCCCTCACTTCACTCCCACCATATCCTGTGAACGAAGACTAAAACGGTTACGCGCCCCGAGATCGAATTCTAAAATATCGTCACAATCACGAAATAACGCGTATAATAATCGTAACGGCACTCGACAAACCATTCGGTCAATTATCGGCGTGTCGTTGCTGTCGTCACGTCACGTATATACCGTACGTACATACGCGTGGATACCCGCCCGGGGAATGACTGTGACAGAGTACGCGTTTTTGTCGTGTTCCACCACCACCACCACCACCACCACCACCACCATCGGTAAAAAAACCGCCCGACGTTCGGACGTTTGTTCGACACCGACACGTCGTCCGTCGGCAAACCGGATTCGCTATATAACCTGTACGAGACGCGCACGTTTTTCGACAAAATGACCACCCGACGACACTTTTCGTCATTGGCGTCGCACGCGAACGATGTCCGGATTGAACATGGGATCCGTTTCGAACGAACGGCAAAACTCTTTACCCGTACCGAAATACGGTCGATTAATACTAGTCGAATGTACGCGCCAACGTACAAATCAATTATAGTACGTATATGATCGTAAAAGTTCGTCGAAGGTGAAACGGTTTTGTTTCAAAAGTCGATTTGTAACATCAGTTTTTACACGGAGGATGGGTAGGGATTTTCTTTCGTAAAACAGCCACCACGCGGCACTCGAAACTACTTCGTTCTCGTAACTATGTGCACACGGTATTCTTTCAAATAACCGACCCGCGGTCTTTTCGTTGTGAGCACGCGTTTGACACATTAGTAATTGTAGTCGGACGCAGGTGTCCCTCCTCCTTCCACCCATTTACCTAACCTAACCGACGACAATTACGAGTAAAACTATCTGAGCGGAAATTCGCAAAACGTTACTATTAGTAGTCCGTCCTCCAGTGGCGGCCGTTAGTAAGTGACGTCGCGACGTGTTTGGCGAACGAGTTGATGTTCAATAACCGTGTAAATCGAAAGACGCGTATTCCGCGAGCGAAAAAAACACTCGATACATACGACGACTGGTTAGTTATTAGCTAAGCTTTAGATTTTAAGTACCGCGGTAGGTACGTTTTTACCGCCGGCGCGCGTTCGATAAATTTAAAAAACGAATCGCGTCGTTTTTTTTTTTTTTTTTGGCGACGTTTCGAAATTGAATTAGGGGGGCGATTATATTTTACGCGGAACGGGTCCGAGCGTTTGTACGGGCGCCATATTGCGCCACGCGACGCTTTTATTAAAAAAATAATCCGGCCGCGCTAAATTCAATGGAGACTTCGTTTCGACGAGACAAATTTTATCGTTTTATGTTCCTACGTCCGGCCACGAATTTTCAACGTACGTTGTTCTCGATCGCGTACACTTTTCCCGATATTCGCATTTTACGGGACGTCGCGGCGGCCCCGCTAATTATAATCAAATTGTCTCCGAAGTTTTTCGTATTTTGGTATCGACGTAACGTTTATACGCGCGCGTTGAGTAACGCTTGGCGCGTGCTCATCTTATTTCGAATTGCTCATGTGTACAACGCGCGGTCGCCTGTAACGTTAAAATAGGAAACTATTGCCATAATTAATTGTAAACACGTTCAACGTTTTCCTCGAGCTCAAATCGCGTGTAATTCTATTCGTAATAGAGGAGACGGACAAACGGAAAAAAAGAATAAAAACCATTTCGTAGTCTAAAATAACGTTTTGTAATACGCGACGTTCTTTTAATCGCGTGTTATTTTTTTATACGTTTCGATATTTTTTTATATATGTATATATATATACACGTGTAGTGAAAATATATGTTTGATACATTTATACGTACGCATTTGTAAGATATGTTTTTTCGATAATCATTATTATTGTTTACCTACATTTTAAATAATAAAAAACAATATTAAAAGTTGAGTGTTCTTATTTCGTCTTCGCGTCTTCGGATTTCTGCTTAACGACGGCGGCTAATAATTGTTCGTCCTGTTTACGTAACCTAGCCAATTTTCCGTTCATATTTAATCCGTGTCTGGCGGCCCTACAACAACAAATAGAATGAACGAAAAATGTACGCGCCATTTAACACACCTAAACAACTAACGGGCATCGCGTTTTAGATAACAAAACGTATTTTACGTTTCCAACTTACTTGTGACAAGTAATACCGCCACACGCCCGGAACAACTGTTCGTCCGATAATTCCGAACTAGCAGATTCGATTTTCTCGGTTTTCATTTCCTAAACGAAGCGAGTTGATTATTTTCCGTTCGCAATGTACGCGTCGAACGCGACGTATTCGCGTGACGAACGTTTTCTCAACTTTTTTACACCCGTGACCCGATATATTAATTATAAATACATTTCTTCACCGAACTACCCCGAAAATTAAGTTCGAAATTCTCCCCACTAATCTCACCACTGTCATGTTTAATTTTTTAATTATCGTGCTTGATACATACAATGACGATATTTTTTTATCTCTAAAATAGAATAGTTTCGAAATAATTTTATACAATTTTTCGATTTGTTGACGACTCCCGTTTACAATTAGTCACGACTAACTAACGGTTCAACAACGTCATTGCGTACCGTAAAACAAAATAATAATTACTTTTAATTTTCGTTTCTTTGTTTTGTTTTTAGTTTCAAAAATAACGCGACCGTCCTAAAAATAATAACAGTTTATTAAACACGTTTATGATTCGTACTTCCGGTTTAACTTTATTTGCAAAATGGTTTTCAATTTCGACCGTAACGAATTATTACTTTATTCTTAACGTGTAAACCGTTGGCCGCATTGTCATAAGCACGGGTCCACCATTGGTCACTGTAGGATTCCGCATTAGCTGTATCGTAACCAACACCAGTACAATCAAACTTCATACTCGAACGGAGAGGAGCTGTGATCCCATCCTCTTTCTTGCCAAGGCCTTTACCTAATCGTTTAATTGCGCGCAAAAATAAATTAAATTTCAATAAACAAACACGAAAATCGAAAAACTTCAAACACACGTTATACGAATGAACATAACACACGGTAGATACCGAAATGCGTCTATTTGCTTGTCTGTCGATCGGTTCGATATGTATGCATACAAATCGTAGCCTTTCCAACAATTCCTAGTGCATGCGAACACTATAGTGAAGTAGTAATTGTTACATATTTTCGTTACGAATAACGAAAGATCGTTTTGATACATCTTTGTCTTTATGAGAATACGGTAACTTTATAGCAATAATAACCAAATATTCCAAAAGAACTTAAGTATTTTCAACTACGAACAAATTTTTGAATTTTTTTATGTCAGTAACGTAACGAAGGGTAATTTTGTTGAATCATATTACTACGTTATACTTTTATGTATATA
>JAIPRN010001255.1:0-50396 GCA_025469175.1 Geopemphigus sp. TES_GeoC_2020 | reverse complement strand
ATTCGGTCATCCATCGCGACCGTTTTAACGGAATTGCTGAAATTACTTTCTTCGATCCGGTAATAATCGTCCGTACTGGATGGCGAATGAACGTAACCGAACCGAACGCTTTCGACGTGCCGATGAATTGGAAAAATCTCCGTTAACCGTGTTCAGTTTTATTCGCTTCTATTTCGACGCTATATTTGGAAAAGGAATTTTACAAAACACTTGCCCCTTTTGATCGGCCGACTTTTTAATCGAAACGAAACCGACGACGGTATTTTACCTAACGACGTTGATTCGCTCGCGTTTCGCGTTCGATTCTAATTACGTACACTAAGATCGCAATTTCGTTTCTACCGATAGCGAAAACTTTATACTTTGTATATGTATATGTATAACAAACAAGCTCGTCGACGGTGAGCGCGTTAGTTTGTCGTTAGCCGACTAAAAATTTACAGAGGCTTTCATTACGGCGTGGCGTTTTATAATTTTCGTAATATTTCTTAACCGGTGGCGTGGACGAGGCGTTTCGAACATTTTCCCGGTAGTGCCGTTTCATTTTGATATTCCCGAGAAGTTAAATTAATACCGTTATAACACGAACCGAAACAATAACGGTATTCGTTCGACGTAATATATAAATAAATATCTCGCGACGGTTTTTCGTGCTGTAGCTAATCGCCGAAACCGTAACATTTTCGTCGTTATTATTCGACGTACCGATTTGATAACGCGGGAATTTTTTAAAAAAAGTTTATATGTACGGAAACATTTTTTAAATATTTTTCAGTTCGTTTCCGCGTCGTTTTAACCTAATACGGCCTTCGCAATTGTTGCTCGTATGTTCGCTTCAGTAACGAACGTTCAAAAACGAACAACGCAAACGTAATAAACTAAGACGGCATTTTTATTTCGTTCGGACACTTATGACGCTATGGCCAAAGTCAATATGAAAAACCACGGTGATTATTATAACGGGACGATAAGCTCGTAAAATACTGTAAGCGGTAAAAGTCGGGGAATAAAACGGTCGGACGTACGTAGACGATGGAATTTAATCGATCGTTCGTTTTAAAGGCTGCCCCTTAAAACAGCCGATCGATACCGTTGATCAAATGTTCGATGGAAAGTGATCATGGGACACGTGTTGTCTTCATTCTATACCGTGTATTGCGCGTGCACGTTTTCGATTGATATCCAATCGAGTGACGTTTTCGACTCGTTCGAAATAGACCACCCAAAGAGATCCCACGTTATCGACAATACCCTCACTGGCCCGGAAAGCCTGAAGGCAGTACTTCGGACCGCACCCAAAGAGATCCCGGGAGTATAAAATTCGATTAGCGTCGATCAAGTGATTACTACCCCGGACAATTATTATTGCGCTAAAAACGTTAAATATACTAAACCGGGCGTGCGTAAACGAACGTTAAGTATAAAACCAAAAAATAAACGACAACTATGCCGCTCTCTCACTCGCTTTCTCTTTGAAAATTACGTTCTTGGTTAAAGAGCACGAAACGTCCAACGTACACTGTCCCAAAACGGACGTTTTAAACGATCTCGTCGCGCTAATTTACATTTTTTTTTTTTGGAGTAGCGCGCGATTTTACAAATCTTTCGTAATATTACATTCGTTTTGACGTCCGTTGTGATATTACGCGAAAACGAGGAGGCCGTTTATTACAATACCGATATACGACGAACGTAGACCGGGCACGTTATTATCAAAAACGTTTAACCCGACTGTTATTATAAAACGATCGTTTTGGGCGACTACAGTCAACAAAGACGTTGTCGTATATAGTTTTTCCGTAATACTTATAACGAAATTTACAATTCACCCATACTAATAACCGCTAAGAGCGAAAAAAGAGCGATCGTAACGATCAATTGATGTCGTAAATCACGAATAACTAACGCGTGGATACGCGTTCGTAAACCGTCCGAAAATCGAAACAACAATGGTCGATATTGTACTCCATTAAATTGCTGCGAATCGGCCATGTCGGTATATCAAACGAATTATCGTACGTACCTGGGCACGAATTTTTCGGAAAAAAAACTTCGTCACGACCCGCATAAATCGTAATGTCGGCGTAGGCGTTGTTTTGGTTGGGCGCGTTTAGCTCACAAGAGATCAGCGGACAAACAGATTTGTATTGGTCCTCTAGATCTGTCGTTATACAAACTCGGATTTAATGAAATTCGCGATATTTTATCGTCGACTCTCGTTTCAAAATGCGCGTATTTCGAAGGCCCGGTCACTTCGCGGATATTTCGTCTACGCTATATATATTTCTTTTACCGAGAAATTGTTGAGTTTGCGCAAAAATTTCATTCGAGAATTCGTCTTATACGCGCGTACAATACAATTGATCGAATAAACGTGAGTATTTCAAAACAAAATTACGAATTTTAATTTTTTATTATTCGTTTCGAAAATTGCGCTAACAACGTAGTGAACAACGTTCTCCTGGAAATACAAAATAAATAAACTCTCTCCTCGTCGTCATTTTCTTCGCCCGTTTCAATGGTGAGAATACGACGTCGGCTTCCATTGCACCGTTCAATCTGCTTAACATAAAACGGCGAATCGTCTATAATTTTCGTCATTAATTTTATTACACGCGCGCGTTTAACGAAACCCGGCCCGTTTGACTCGAATACGTGGGACCAACGAACTTCCATTTAGTTACATCAACGGATGGATTCACTTTTACGTTACGAAATTGCGGTTGACCGTTAATTAATAATTACCGTCAGTCGAACAATGTCGTTCAATTATTTGTACGTACTCAATCAACGGGCATCCATTGTCGAACGTACAGTATACGTAATTGTTTCTTCTTAAACACGTTATAACCGATTCAACTTGGACGTTTTCATTACGATTTCGATAATAGTTATACGATTTTCTAATTATTCGACGAGAAATTTTATACTTTTAAATTTCCTTAATCGTTATTTTATTTTGCCGTAAATCAATACGAAAATTGAAGTTTCCATAGGTTCTAATTATAGGTTCAATGGAATCCGAAAAAATTACGGGCTTCGACGATAAAACACAATTTAATACGAACAACGCGAACACGTTTTGGTTTAAATTTGTCCTTAGCCAAAAACTAAATACGTTCGTATAAATACGTAGTCGCGGCATATAATTTATAATCAAATTATCGTGAAATTCAAGCTGCAAACGCAATTATTCTTATACACTCACGCGTCGTAACGAACAAAATTACTCTTTGATTTATTATTACGTTCAATTACGCTTCGCTTATACGGTGAATTATTAACATTTCATATTTCTAATTATTATTATAATAATAGTGTGCGACGTTTGTAGAGACATGTCGATTATTTAAATAATAATCGTCACGCGCGGGTATTGTTTATAACGTGCAGTAAACGCAGTAGGGTGTCTGCAATTTTTAATTTGTTCAACCGACAATTCGGACGATGTACGCCATTTTATTTGATCGGAAACGAGTTTTCGTCAAAATCCGTATCGTTTTACTTAAACGCATATTCCGGACGACGTTGGCGCTCGATGGTGGTTGTAATTGCGGCGTTTACGGTAAAAAAGCCAAAACCGTTTTACGTTATTTTTGCACGGTATTCCGTCCGATCGAATGCCATTCGCGTTAAAATCGTATTTTCAATTATCGCTTTCGACGTGTCGTTTCCAATAGTAACGGCGCGCGCGGTTTTATATTTGTTCATAATTTATTGAAACGCCGATTTTGGAGAAACACCGGTTCCGGTCGTTCGACCGTCACAACGCGCGGATCGAGAACCTCAGTTCGATCGTCTCTACAAAGTGTACGCGTGTAATGTCACGGAAGACCCCTGACGGATCTGACTGATTAGAAACTAAACACGAGAACGTAACGGTTTTCGTTTGGGATTCGGTTAGTTTTCAGTTTCGATCGAAAACGAACGACGACCAAAGAAATAATCAATTTTCCACCGACCGAAATCGTTTCGGTCGACGATTAATAATCTCGATGACGTGAAAATCGTTTATTTGGCACGTTCCGTTTATACTTTGCGCGGATAATATTGGTTGACGTTTAAAATCGCTTCGACGCGTTTATTTTATTATTACCCTCCCCCCTGACGACTTTTCCACGAAACACGATTTAAGCGTTCACAATAATTTTTATATCGAAAAGTTTGTAGAAAGTTGTATAGCTTGAACGACAACCTCGTTGTTCCGAAACTTCGGGGACTACTATAATAGATACGTCAATTTATCGCGATATAGAATCAATACAAACACGAGAAACTGGGGTTACGAGTATCGCGGGCAAATAATCATTATAGCGTTTCACAAAGTTCTGGTCCCAATTCGGTTACGATAACCACCGCGTCGCGGGAAACGCCGTAGTTCATTTTTATTATTATCGAGAATCGTCGGTTACATTAATACCGCCAATAATCTGTATTCGCGTTCCCCGGTTGTTTGTCGGAACAGAAATAAAGTACCTAATTGCGGCGCGACCGGTGGTGGTTGTAATGGGAGGGGGAGAGGATTCATATCGAATTCCGAGCACCTCGGTCGTAAACCGGCGTTGAAACGACTTTAGAGGAACGAAATCGGTTCAAGTTATAACGTCATTCCGTATATCCGTATCGTCCTAATTCGTACGAAAAACGCGTGGCAAAAGGATTTCGATTTTCCTGGAAATACGATACGCGCATCTCGGGGACGCGGGACGCTTTTAAATTGCGCAATGTTTACGCGACGGAATACATGTCGCGCGGTGTTTGTGATTCTTAGTCGGATTCAATAAAACCGTCACAAAATCCTAATAAAATACACGTTCAACGGTATGAATAGACCGATAACTACGAATAATGTAATTCCCGGCGACGCCCGGTCGTTGTAAACATTTTTTAACGTCGCTTTGACCGGTTCTTCCGTTTTACTGTCTAAATACACGATCGTGCGCTATGCGTTAATCCGATCGATCTATTAGTTCGTTTTTGGGAACGCGGCCTTGTTTAAGAAAACGGGAAATATTTACGCGATTACGTTACGGATCGGGTGCGCGAACAAACGCAACGTCCGGTTTAAACGTCCTCGAGCCCGTATATATTTTTTATACAACAGCGGGTGTTTAATGCGCATAATATACAATGAACGGCCATTTGTCCGTCATTCGTTTTCTTGGGTAATTTTTCTACCCGTGTCTAACGTATATCGAACGATTTAAACGATCCGGGTCTTTAGTGAACACGAGGTATCAGTTGGATTTCACTATGGCGTTCCAATCTTCATTTCGAACTACGCGCGTTTTTCTATTCCGTTGGTTCCGTCTACTGCGGTTCTATAATCGAAAATTATGTTATCGAGCGTTACGACCAAAAATGTATGCCGTTGTTCAATAAACTTAAGAAATCCTCGGAAGGGTACCGCGAGACAATAATAACGATTCGGCGAGAACGTGTTCGTAAAAATATTCCTAACGAAAACGTACCGAGAGATTAATAAGCGTTTTGGTCGTATTACACGGGTAGCTCAAGACGGTATTTTTGCACAGGTGATGGGAACCGAGTCCATCGACGTCACCGAGGTATTCATTCGGCTGCAAAGACGACAGGTGTTGTACAACGCGGCTATCCTGATATTCATCACGGTGTTGTTGATATTTTTCGTGCGAGGTACGTACATCTGCGGGCAAATGCTCTTATGAATCGCCGCATAACGATAAACCAGTTTACGTTTATTACCGTCGTGTAAAATTCAGGAAAATAAGAACGTCGGTTTAGTTAATAATATGACGATACTCGTCGTTTTTCCGGTCCTCGTACCGAAAAAGGGACGGTCGCCCTTCAAATGGATTACGAACGAAACGCCGACGTATCCGAATATTTGTCGACATTTTTTTCGCGAAGTTGTTCCAAATATTTCCCCGGGGTCGCTACGTCGCTTTTTAAACATGGTTTGTTTTTCACTTGGGACGGAAAAGACGAGCGCACGATATGTTCGACGGACGTTAAATCTCCGTTGGAATGGGAGGCACCGCGTGTATTTATGTAATTAACGGGTACGGGACTTATGAATTACAAGCGTCGTAGTTTTCACGTATTTTTGTAAACTTTGAGTATAAAACGTTTAAAACGATCGTTTTAAATCCGCGCTTGTCACGTAGGTATCGTACGGTAGCGTTATCTACGCGTTGCCGAATTCTCGTAAATGGCACGGATTCGTGTGTTCGACTCGAAAAATGTCCGTCTACTTCAATAAAATCCGCGAATGCCTTCGCGAATTCAATTACTTCACGAATTCGGCGTAACATGAACGCGCGCGCCCACACGCATACGCACACACATATGTATATACAAATAAAAATAAACGTTAGGTCTATCGAGTACTTATAATTAACCGTAGAAGTTCGACATTTTATTTCGTCGGTAAGTCGGTTAAAAATCGGAGTGTGGTTAAGTTGCCCGCTAAAGTTGTTCGTGAACAGCGATGAAACTCGATATACGGATTCCCATACGAGATGAAGAAAACCCGTTTCACACGAATCAGTTTTACCAAATTACCGATTATTTAGCCAATAAACGGATGGCTTAGTTAAATCATAGGAAATCGATCGTATGTTGTCACTTTTGGCATTGGTCGGGGCACAAGAACGGCCGATTTTCAATCGTCCGTGTCAAATCAACGGATGAACGAATACTAATTATGGACGCATTAGAACGCCCGCGGTATTTATTTTTCAAAAATTATTTTCTCAAGGTGTGACCAACTACTCTTCTCGAACACGTTTTTCTACAACCTTTTGTCGCACGTTTTTCACTTCTTATAGCACCGCCATAACCACGTAGTAGTGTACCAGTGGCGAGTGTTTAGCGATTTCTTCCCGAACTTCGGTTTTTTCGTTTATAAACATCTCGAGTTTGTCGGCGAATTGGTCTAGGGCCCTTTTCGGGCTAATAACGACCATGACGCCGATTTACGGAACTGTATCAAGACGAAAAAACGCTTCAAACCCGAAACGTCCGAACGTTTCCAAATAACGTTCCCGTCCATTACGGTTCGGCATTTCTCGACCAAATGTCGCGCGACTAACGCGATCCCTAGATGCGAACCTAATCTAATCGCGCGCTCGGGTAAACGTTCGGGTCGTCGGATAAGATTCGGCGTAGGATCCTCTACGGGATAAAATCAACAACGGCGATTCGATCGCGGTAGAACGTGTTGGACGTTATACGCGAGCGTCGTCCGATGTTTATCGCCGAAAACGATCGAGCGATTTGGGTTTTCGCGAATCGGCCGCCGTTCCGCTAGTGTCCCCCCACAGTGCGTTCGTGGAATACGTCGTACGTACGTACAACGGGACGGTTAACGAACGGAAAACCGTCGTTTTGCGCGACGGGCTGTTGGTGGTCCCTGGTTCGCGAACGCAATCCCTCGATATCGCTACGTTCAAATTAATTACGCCGTAACGAGCGTGGAAAAGTACCGTGGCGTAAGTATAAACGATCGCGCGAAAACGTGTAATAATGTGTTTCAAGTGGGCTTACCGGACAGCAGCAGCGGCGGTAATGGTCAAGTATCCGTCGGCGGTACGACGTCGTCGACGATCGTGCGGAATTCGAACTCGGCCGCGGCTGCTGCCAATTACGCCAACGGCAGCGTTACGCCACTGGAAATTGCTCCCGTCTCGGCGGCCCACCCTTCGTTGACGTCTCCTACCACCACGGACGTGTCGGTCAAAATGACGGGTAACGTACAATGCTCTACGCCGCGATCGTGCCGAATGGCACGTGTATTACCGTTTTAGTGACGGACGGTATCCGTTTCACTCGGCCCGGTTGCAATTATGTCGGCCACGGTCGACAATATATGTACGGACTTTAATAATTTTATGATAAAAACGCCTTTTCTACACGCGGGTCGGCGGGTAGAACAGACTCCGTATCTTGAGTTCCGAAACATAACTAGACCAGCGAAATCCGCCGATTAGAAATATCTCGAATATATAACTCGAACCCAAATCCACTCCGAATGTGCGTAAACGCATTTCGGGAAACAATTTTTTCGTCTAACGACGGTTCAAATAGTTCGAAAAAAAGCGTTATCGACATACCCGTCAAACGACGCGCGAATGTGTGTACTGTCGTATGATTTTCGAAAAATAATTTCGCGTTATGATTATTTTTAAACAAAGTTTTTTCTTTTTAAAAATTTACGAAACTTATTACTATTTTTGAACGAATTTCGGGGCAAAATTCTGCTCTCGTTCGATCGTATGAAAGGCGTTTTATTAAAAAAAAAAAAAAAAATACAACCGATTACATAATTATAAAACTCGAATATTATATTTTACAACGAACGCCAACTTAATTTTAAATACATGAAAATTTGTCGGGCAAAGTGGATCGCGACCTCAGTGACTGAAGATACGGACCATCGAGATTCGCGCGAATTTTTCGATATTAACCGCTTATTACAATCGAGGGGCCGGTACTAGTCACACTACTTCGTCGATATAAAAAGCGAAATAACGTTGATTACGAATAATGTTTCGAAAACCGTTTATTATTATTAGTTTTTACTTTATTCGAATTTTAAATTTTACGGATATTGTATGATTTGAAAAAAATAAATATTAGACGTATTTGTATTAACTATTCAAATGTACCAATATAGGTACGAACGTGTTAAATACTTAAACGTACATACAAATTTCGATTACCTATTTCGAACAGTCGCCTAAGTGTTTCGACCTTCGTAACACGCGTCAGAACGTGAGGATGATCTAAGCGAAAATCGTATGACTATATGATATTTGAATCGTAAATTTCCAAAAAATTTCGCTCGTCCAAGTACAAACATCGAGATGTAGACGACGTATTTCATTTTTGTTTTACGATTGATGGATCACTCGGTCGTCCCGATCATACGATCCTTTTCCATTTCCACGACTACAGCCACCTTCTGAAAATAATAATAAAAACCTTTTAAAATATCGCCCTTTTTCTCGTCACGCGTAAGCATTGGGCCACCCTAAATTTCTCTAAAATTTCCGAAGGCAAAAATGGACGTATTCCACGTAAAAATTGTGTTAAACGACAAGTAATCACGTTCAAACGTCATTTAAGAACGAGTATAAATTATATATGACAATAATTCTACCTCGTAAATGAACGTTTCTAGAACATATATTCGAATTGAAACGAACGTTTCCAATATTACGCTCCATATACCAGTATATTTAGCTTATTTTTATCCGCGTTTAAATTTTTAACGAATAATTTTAGTAACGAACAAAGTCGTATGGTTTTCCAAATATGACGATTTATGGACGATTTTGAGCTTAGAATCGATGGAACACTCGTTCCAATTGACTTTCAAAGCACTCCGACTTCCTAGTTTTTTTTTTTTTTTTAATAATAATTTTCCGATTAGTTTATAAGAAACCGATTAGCAAACAATAGTAATATTTTGAGGTTTTAGTCTTTAGGGTTATTATTTACGTAGTTAACTAGGTCGTTTGTTTTTAAAAAAAATATAGTAAAAACGAGATAATGAAACGACGCGATAAGAATTGGATAGACCGAAACCAATTCCTACGCCGGCAGTAGATTTTCGTTTTAATAATTATCCGAATAACATATTAACCGTAGCGACTCGAACGCAATCGAGAATGATTGTTGTAACGTACGCTTGGCCTATGTCTGGCATACTCTTCTCGTTGGCCATTTCGCTGTCAGCACGGCGTGCCGTTACGCACAACGCGTGTTCAACGATACATACTGTTTATACGTGTATTACGCGCTCGTCGCAAACTCGGGGCTGAGAATATTGTACGGGGAGGAGGATAATAGTCGATTAATCCGAACGTTTGAAACACAAATTATTTACCTCGGGGGAGGAAAAATATAGAAAAAGAAACGGCGTCGTGAGACTCTATAATGCTGTCGGTAAGGTTTCCGCGTAGGTGGGAAAATTTTTACCCCGACTACCCGGCCACGATATTTTCGCTATTTATAAATTGTATCCCCAACGTGTGATTTTTATTTTCAGCCGTGACCACGAAAAAGAATTACCCCGCGAACGTGCTGTCCAATCCGCTAGTCGACGAGATGTACGACATTTCCGTTTACAATCCGATATATCCGCTCGTCGACTATCACAAAAGTAATTTATATCACAACTCGTAGTAGTACATATTATTATTATTATTACTATTATTATTTAAATTACGCCCTGTATATGCGACACGTTTTATGTTCGCTCGAATGTGCATGAATTCTGTATAATTGAAAATGATACCTGATACGCAGGCGTACGCGCGGCCCAGGGGATCGGTTTGGATTTTTCGAATTCGAAGCAAGACGACGGCGCGCTAAAACGAATTGTCCTTTATTATCGCCGCTCGCGTCGTACCTATTACGTACATCGGGCGCACCTATAACGTTACGCCTAATCAAAGTGTAACAAACACGATTTTGAAAGCCATCAAGCAACGCGATTCCTTAAGGTATTTTCCGCGCTTTTTAACTAGTAGCGCGTTCGGTATAGTCGTGCGTTCGAAATGTACGCGACCCGTAGTTTCGTTTTTTCTAATTCCGGCGTAATCGGTGCGTTTTCCTCGCGCGTATCTATCGCGAAATTTAAAAATCAACGAGAACCCTCGTTTCGAAAACGAACGAAATACTCCATTCACGTACGAAAATCCGACGCGATTACTCTTCGCGCGCTTTCGGATATTCGATTCGCCGTATTCATTTTTGGGGTGGTAAGGGGGGCGGTGCCGTTCGTAGCCTTCTACGGTGCTTCACGATAAACGATCGATCACCGACCCGTGTAGAGAATAAAGTATCGAAAATCTACAGCGGTTTTAAACTCTTGAATGCGTACGTTCCGTAATAATCCCTAAAATATCGATTTTTGGCAATTTCGTCGTAAACATTTCGCGTTTCAATATTCGCGAACGCCGCGGCTGCGTCGCCCGTGTTCTCACCGTCCACGGTGGACAACGTGAACGGTGGGTGACCAGGTGGGGCAAATCGATTAGAATTTAACGAAGAACGCGATATAGACACGATCGCGGGACTATCTCGCCCGTGACGCCCAACCGGCGCAATTCTCTGAATTCGAATTCCGTGAATTTCATATTTAGCGTCAGAATCGATCGACGTTTATTCTCGACAGTTGTCGCCGTTAAACGCACAAATTGAAATTTATTCGGTCATACGTCCCAGTAGGTAACGCAGTTAGCGGAACTGGGCGATTAAAAATTGTATATCGCACGCGCGCGTTGCATTTTTTAAGTGCGCGTTCACGGAATTTCGCGTATTACTTTCGTACGCGGTATCGTCCCGTCCGTTCCTTACGCGGATAATGCTAATGATAAACGACGACAGCGACGACGACGACGACGACATCCCACCAATTACGGTGCAGTCGTTACGGTACTTATTGAACACGGCGATTTCGGGACGCCGCGGTTCTTACAATCATAATAATCGCGCGGCGTTAGCCCGGTATAGAGCTGTATTCGAATATTCGATTCCGACAACGGTCGCGAAAGGTCGACGGCGAATTTCGAACACGAAAGATTAATTTCGACCGACTAACTTCCGCGCAATATCGGCATCACGTTCGCCACCATCGCCTCCCCCCTCCCCACACGATTAACCAAACGACACGCACTATCCACAACGCAAACGTCCAAAAGTGCGTACCCCCCCCCACGATTGTTCGACGAATATCTCGCCTATTCAAAACGATAATAATAATAATAATAATAATCGTTATTACGCCGCCGGTAACGTCGGTCTTTAGCTGACTATTAAGCGGCCGATCGTCGCCGTCCCAAAAACGGTTTCGACTCTTTCGCACGTTACGTCGAACGGTGGAATGTGAGATACATACACGATTCGCTCGACGCACTAAAACGAAACGTTACGCGCACAGGGTTGAAAAATCCAAACGGCATACCCATCCTGCGCCATCGCGTATGCTTTCGTATTGTTTTATACGTTTGCCTACGTATCGACAATGCTCGTGTACAACGTGTATCGTATTACGTATCGTCTACACCGATCTCCGTCGTCGACGTGTTTAGGATGCGCACACATCGGCAGGGCCGGACGATTAATTTTCAATCGTGTACTTTCTACGATTTCGATCGACCGTAAATGAACAATAATTGAACGATCGGCCGTTTTCTTCTTTTTATTTCGTTTCGCCCGAAGAACGCGCCTTAAATCTTAAACGAAATTCGTTGAACGTGACGACACTGATATCGTCATCTTAATGCTAACCGATTCGTGCTCTTGTAAACGAATATTTAAAATTATACAATTTTAATACGAATTTATTTCGTTAAGAAAAAAATTACCGTTCGATTAATGTTCCTCGTAATTCGTTGATTTACGCGTACGTTTTATATTACGGCGATCATTTAAATAAGTACGTTGCGACAATTAAGCTTGAAAAATATTCAAGACATTTTATGGACATTTCGGACGTAAATTTATCGTAGCTATAAAACCGAAACGTTTTCGCACGTTGTACACGCGCAGTTTGTACGAATTATTAAAATTGTATTATACACGTGGCTGGACGAATTAACTCAATTTTTAAACTCATCAAGTTTAATTAAACACTAACCGTTTACTCGAAAGAAAAATGTAACGTAATTTAATTGAAAGTTTAAACGTTCTAATTAGCGATAATAATATACGAAAAAAAAGTACAGAACGAACGACGAGTTTAGAACACCCGTCGACGTTTCATTTAGGGTTAAATACTGTAATGGAAATACTACCGAATACTAAAAAACTAGTAAGTGCATAGCATCGATTGATGTTAATTATGTCGTGGATAATTACCCCAATTTAGATACCTTCGCTTTAAGTTGACGCGTCCCTAAATTTAATTGTAACTTTCAACTCGTTAATGTCCAGCCTTGGTTATTCAATATGTAGTACAAACGTTTCGTTTTTAGTTAATTATTTAATTTGTTTTTGTAATTTGTTCATTTTGTCACTAACGCACAATTTTATCGCACAGGCACTTGCCTACCGTCTTTTTGTCAAAACGTCACGTCCACTTTAGCACAGTACCTGCACACTGTACCTTTCAAGAAAGAATACGTAATTATTATTTTAATCCGCCGCCAGTTTGACTCGATAGAGAACGTGCGAAATACTGTAGAATTTAAGTGGAATGCTCGAACGTCGCGTGTAACGAAGTGAGGTTTTACAATAAAATAGAGTCGACCGAATCGTTCGGCGTCATATGGTTTTCGGTAAAAAAAACTACGGTAATAATTCGCCATTGGCCGTAAACCATAACTTGTTATGTACAACGATACTGCGCTTTTAACGGGCATACCGATGTATTCAACATTTCTGGTACGATGAATACTGACAACAAACGTTTTGTGTAATCCACTTTCGACTTACTGCATCTTTTGAGAACGAAAATGTAACGTAATTTATTGCGAATAAACTATACAGTTTTAATTTCATTTTTCAATTTCACCGGTAGTTTAAGAATACACGTGGAATTACAATAAACGAGAAACGATAATTTTTTTACAACTAACCAGTTCGTATAAAATTATATTTCGGCGTTGTTCGCGAAACGCTAACGCTCTAAGGGCTTAAAAACGTTTGACGAATTATTCATTTACACAACGACGCGATAAAACGTTCGAAAAATTGTTGATGTTTCGACGCGACATTTGGGAATTTTAACATTGCGCGTTGTTCGGCGTGAAGTCATATCCGCGAACTATAAACGTCACGGACGAACAATTTTCACGCGAACAATTTTTTTTTACGAGTAATCGATACGACGCGCTTTCTTCGAAATATCGTTTCGATTTATTTTATTGAAAATGATTAAACGCGCCGCTTTTTTATAACATACGTTTTTTACGAAACTTCACTTTATTATACACGATTTGAAACGACAAAACGATCTACAATCCCCGTATAACGACGTAAGGTCGTTTACTAATTACCGGCAGTTTCAGTAATTTTTTGCGGATTGTAATGAATTGTTTCCTTTACGACGTATGTACATTATAAAAAAAAATAACGTTCGATTTGTAACGAAATCTAACAGATGGCAACTGCAGCGAGTACGTATTTAATATTTATAACCGACACGTGTTCCGTAAACGTATTTAGGAGAGCAGACCGTAAATTCGATTCCGCGTCTGTACCACCTCTGGGCGGCTGCCAAAACAAAACAAAAAATAGAACAAAAAGAAATACAATTTTGAATTGTTAACGACATTTCTCGTTTATCGATTTTACCGAATTACAACGGACGAATTTTTATCGAAACACGAGACAGTTATACGTTTAATAAGATTTTTCGATAAAAACTATACCAATAACGTAGACGGAGCGAATTCATTTCCTTCCGTAAAAGTGAAAATAATTTTCAGTACAATTTTCTAAAACCTAAGTTATCGACGTTATACATATTTCGGTAATGTTTATGAGATCGCGTACGCGTATCCACAATCCCGATAATTCGAGACATCGGTAATTCTGCGCCAAAGAACATATTTTTAAACGAACACTAAAATCCTTTTAGGTTACGATCCCGTTTTCGAGGTCATAGTGCCAATAACAGTCAATAGGACTGACAATAGGAAACATTCGTCAATTCTCAGTAGTTACAGCGGTAGAATCAGCGGTATAATGTACCAAGGGTCGCACGTGGTCGACATTTTAAACGGATTCCTCGTATAAATAATAAAACTCGGTAACGAAATTTACATTTTCACGAGTTTCGATCTTCAGTAAACCGTAATTTCACTAACCCAACGGTTTTATATTAACGAAACGAAACCGTGCGTAACGATTGCACAATTCAAGAAATTAGGCGTGCGGAACAGTTATTCTCCTTGTAAATGAAACGTATTTTTTACGAAACCGTGACTAATGTTTAACGTATAAATATACAAACGAATTTTATCGAGCTATTTAAAGACGCGTAGGTTTTCCCTGATATAACGCGCGCGAAATCGGTTATAACATTATCAACCTCCTTATGATTCGGCGTCCGCTCGCTTTCGACACAAACGATCGCGAATATTCTCCGATCTGTCGTGTAAAATTGAATTTTTAAGAATTTTCTACATAAATAATTTCTGAAAAAAAAAATTTCGAAACGACCGTAATTGGAATAGTTGCGAATATTTTTAAACACAATATCATAAAAACTCCACGATAAGTCGTATTCGATTAAAAAATCGCCGTATCATTTACATTACGGTAACGTTGACGTTAACCGTTAATACGTTACTTGGATGAAAAGACGTTCCCGAGCACACGAATCGACTTGTAATATTTGCGTTTATCACGTTAAAATATTTTGCCTACGCGTCGTCCGTATTTATTAGCTTCGAAAACGTTAAACCCGTCACACACGGACATTAGACGTTTTAGCATTTACATAGGTTAAACTAACGCAGCGTCTAGCGCACAATTAAGAATTATTACTTCGAGATTGTCCTTAGCGATCACCGAGGAAACTGGTCACTCTTCGTATGTGCACTTTTACGACGTCGATCATTGAGAGTTGACGATTGTTTTTCGTTTAACTCGACGATTCTCGGTGATTTAAGTGTACGATCCTAAAATAAATTAATCGATTTACGCGCGACATAATTCTTCGATAGCGTTTACCAATCGAACCATAGCGCAGTGTACGTCTATATTCGCCGACCGGGGTATTTCAAAAACAACGCTACAAGGCCTACGCGCCATGGCCGAGGGCTCGCGACACCGTCCAACTAACCCATCCGATTTTCACGTAACTAGACGCAGTTCACGTACAAATGATCCATACGTGTGGTGGTTTTGAAGGTTAATCTTCACCGTAGTCAACCGGAATTCGAGTACTTTCAAAATTATAATCCACGGCAGAAATCGATGCCCCTTATGTTTAAAAGATATACAATACAGTTCGGCGACGATAAGTCGGAAAATTGTCGCTCGAAAAACGAACGATTTAAAGTAAAATACAAATAACAACGGTAGCGTGAGATATAAGTTTTACCGATAGTATAAATGTGTTTTATGTGATGTCTGGATGTCGCGTATTTCACGAAATATCGTATCGAGAAAAAAAACGTAAGCACTCGTGGTTTTATTAAAATCCTTTCGAACGTATTGATTTACAATAATAATAATAAGAAGAAATAAGAAATTCGTCGGTATATTTTTTACAACAATCCGTAACGATCGTGTTATTTTTATATATTATTTTTGTATATTTTCGAAATATTAAATACAAAATGGTAAACCTTTTCGCTTTATGGAAATACCGTCGAACGGTGACATTGATAGTGTTGAACGTTTAAAGCACGCCCTAAATCACTACGTCCGTTCGTCCATATCGCGCGAAACGTTTTTTTTATATTCCTTCATTTCGACGAATACATCGATACACGCGTCAGCGACTCTATATACTATATATATGTATATCGAAATACACTCGCACGGAAACGTTTCGAAACGAACAAACCACGTGTAGTCATAACGCCCGTGTTATTCTTCACCCAATGCAGTTGCCGTCTAGGTCCGGGGATTGGGGGACGTATTTATTCTATACGGCCTGTTATCGGGCAATGACAATAAATGTCTAAACGCCGGTATCGTGTTGGCGGTAAAGCGCCAAAAAAATAACAACACCTCCCCACACCCCCTTCACCCCACTGTGGCCCAAATAATCGCACGTTCTCTGCCGATTCAATTCTCGACATTTCGCCGTCGAATGAGAACTAACCGTGACCAAACTTTACCATTCGGCGTTTAAAGGATCCCAAAGAGCTGATAGCGTTGGAGTCTGTGATAAATGTTCGGTGCTACGAGTTGACGGCCTTGTACTTTTGCGCACTTATCGCGTCCAAAGGCTGCGGGTACCGCAAAGTGAAGCCTTGTCAATCACTCTGTAAAGGTAAAAGTTAATTTTTTTTCGATAAAATCATACTCATCCTCGCTTCCTATATTATTATTATGTATGTGTGTGTGTGTGTGCTGTGTCCGCTCGTACGTTGATTTTCAAATATTTCGAGATCAATGACGGTGGTCGCGCGCTATTGTCGTTATTAAAAACGTATCGACTCCGTTCACTATATGGTTTTTACGTGCGCAGAGACTATACGGAGCTGCGGATTTTTTTTCGACATATTCGAAGCATACCATGAACACGGGGAGTGTATGCAATTTCCAAACGACATTGACAACCCAAACTCGTTTTGCGTCGGGCACCGAGAAGTGGTCAACGTCAGAAAGATGAAGCTCAAAGGACGTGAGTATCGACATTATTGTATTAACTACGCTACTGATAACGATGTAAGTTATTGGAAATGTATTGGTTCGCTTATTCAAGATAGAATTTGGTTAAGAACGGTTACGCTGGCACTATCGGCAATACAAAAACAGGGACGCGTTATAACAAATGTACAAATGAAAAGGAAATCGGATAATCGAGAACGGTGAAAATTAGTTGCAAAAACCAATCTTCGGATTGAAATCGTAGAGTGAGAGAGAGTACGCGTGATTCGATAGTTTCGATACTTCTCGATACTGTTCTTTTATTTGGTAAACGTGTATAAGAACGCGAGCTACATGCGCTTGTCGATAAGGTAAGAATATGAAAAAAGGAAAAACGACCGTGTAAGTACGAACGGCGAAATATCGATGGACGATAACGCGACGCGCGCGTAGTATCGGGAGTAGATTGATCAAAAATCGTGTTATAGTTCATACAGTTGTGCGGCGATTGGTGTGGAGATGTAGGGGGCCATTCTATAAGCGCTGTGTCCACGCGAATATCTACGAGTTAGTTCGCGACTTCTACGTGTAGTACGGACAGTACATACCTCTTTCGGACTGCGGGGAACATTTTGGACGTTATAGACAACGAAGAATAATCGGAACCAACCCGGTCCGTATTACGTTCACGCGTACGCAAAGTTAGTTTGGTGGAGTGGACGGGGTAAGAGGCTTTTCGAAAATTTCGCGCGGAACAAATAATGGTACAGTTAATTTTGTTCGGAACGTCGTCGCGGCCTTATTTAATATCGTCCGGACGTCGACGACATGGGAAAAGAACGTTACCCGTTCGCGTAATATTATATAATATTTGCCGATCCTACCGAATGGCCGATAAACGAAAATGGGATTATTCTGCCGCCGACCACGTTTTAGCCCAAACCTATGTCTTACACGTAACGAAATATTGAAGTCGCGTTAATAACGTGACCGCGACACAATCGCTCCGGATATCGACTACCCGGTTAGGGGGTTATGCCGCTACTCGCGTGCCGTTACCGACATATTTTATACGTATTATACCTTGGCGCGTACAAAAATTGACGTTAAACACGTCAGTTTATCGACATTCCTTCCTACGGGAGAATAGTGTAAACATTTTCCCGCTTTATACGAAATTTGATTATACATCCGGCGGTTTTTCGACATTCCTTCTAACGGGAAAAACTTAAACATTTTCCGCTTCTATAAACTCCTTGATTTTTCGCGCAATATATATTTTTTAAAACGAACAAAAACTTGGACGCTCGTTTCGTTTCAATTGTTAATTTCCACGTCGAAGTATTTGAACTTAATTAGGAAGACAAAAATAAACAAAGAAACCGAAGTTTTTTTTCGTTTTTTATTAATTGTCAAAAACACGAACCGTTCGTTTGTTCCCTTAATGGATTTCACGCGACAATTAATTGTTGAACGTCTTCATTACTGTTCAGATTTAATCTCAACAATCGAGTTATCTAAATGAAAGCCCGTTTGATATATTGAAATACCTATTCAAACGATCTCGATGATCCGATGAACTGTAATTTCAGCTGAAATACGTTATATTGATGTACCATACGTATCCCGCGTACATGATTTAATCGAATTCGCCCTTTGGATTCTTTTTTTTTTAATTCACTTCGTATAAAATCATTTACATTTGTTGTTTCGAATCGACCTTTTTCATTTTTATTTTTCAACGGCTCGAAATAACGTTATCCTATTTCACAGTGAATATGAATCATTTATTCGAGAAACAACCTAAGTCCCAAATATTTGAAAAATTAGGTTACGCCAGTAACGTATTATCTAAGGGTAAATACATTACTGCGAACAAAACTACTTTATTCGACAATATTTATAATATTCAAAAATGTATTAATATTTTATTTCAAATCAATAATTTATAATTAGTTTTATATTGTTTTCTCTGAGTTACATTTTTTGGGCAGACGTCATTTCTTAAATAAACGATTCCTATTTCGTGTAATTTAGATTTAGTTTTGATACCCTGGAAGAATATTACGTTAAACAATTTTCATTACTTATTTAATGATTCCAATGCGCCACGAATGACGTATATTTGAAAACAATAATAATAATGAACAATTAAATACCGACTTGTCCAGATCCGTCAATCCTCAACGAAAAAAATTACATAATTATTTATATTTGTTTTTGGTTATCTTAAAAACGATGAAGCCAATCCGTCTAAATAATTGCCTAATTTCACACTGCCAAATTGTGTGTACGATGCGTAGTTTTTTTTGCTCACGATCAATGCTTTAACATACGAACGACGTTAATTGGTTTCGTTAAATTGAGTTTAAAATTGAAATTAGTTATTTTTACGAACACACAAATAGGTTATCCGAGTTAGTCGTGTAGCAAGTTACGGCGTGAGTCTCTAATAAAATAATTATAAATAAAGAAATATTAGTGTCGCGATTACTTTTTATGAAATTTAATTTTTCAACTAAACGTTTTCAAACGTTTTGAAATGAAAGGAATTCGCTAAAGATTTGGCCGTTAGAATAAAGACACCGAACAATATTACGAATCGTAAAAGCTCCTGGAAAGAAAAATATAAATTTTTAGTTTCAAAAGGGGGCTCCGATAATGGCAACATCTTTAGAAACCCGACAAGAGCTATTCGAAATAATTAATTGTTCAGGGACACAAAGGAGAAATTGCGAAGCACAGATAATAACTGCAATTAATTTATTCCGTATTCCAATCTACGATAAGGATCTTAAAGGATCAAAACATCAATATAAAATATGAATATCAAGCTGTACACTTTACGCCGTGTAATTTCGAAGTATTTTCATTTTAATACGAATATTTGTAATGAAAAATACCGCGTGTAATAATAACGACGATAATAGCTCCTATTTTAAAATAGTCGAACTAATAAGGT
The DNA here is from genome assembly GCA_025469175.1 of Geopemphigus sp. TES_GeoC_2020. Taxonomy (NCBI): domain Eukaryota; kingdom Metazoa; phylum Arthropoda; class Insecta; order Hemiptera; family Aphididae; genus Geopemphigus; species Geopemphigus sp. TES_GeoC_2020. The sequence goes on along the minus strand of JAIPRN010001255.1, from coordinate 30,172 downwards.
ATTTTAAATAAACTTCAATTAAATTCTTAACAAAAGGGTAGCAAAAGAAAAAACCGGTCGATTAAATAAACGACAATAACAATCATAACGATACTACCGACAAGTTTCCATTACGCTTTAAGATCTATAGGCTAATTGTCGAAAAGTGCGAAAATGGAAACGTTATTATTTGAGCGATAAGAATGTCGGTAAATTTACGTTCGTTTTGTTCGGTCGTTATTTATGTTAAAATTCTTCACGGTACAATCGTTTCACTAATGTATTTAACGACCTTGACGTTATAGTCGTCGAACGGACGGCACAGATAAACGTTTTAATATTTACGGGAACAAAATTCGTTTGTACGTCCCGCGTCGTTCCTATCTTATTTTCAATAATTTAACGTTTCAACGAATTCCGTTACAATTTATCAACTACGACGTACGGTCGAGTACTACACGGATTTATATTGTACGACGCCGTGTTTTGGGGCCGATCGTAAAACGAATCGGCTATTCGAAATTGAAACGTATAATATTATGTTGTTCACTTTCGTAGCTATTTTTAATAACTTAGCCGTACGGAATCGATAAATTGTGAACCGATTTCGCGTTGATAATAACGAATTTACAAGTAGTTAGTTAACTATCCGTCGTTTTTCGTCCACCCGCCGGAATTGATAAAACAATAGCTTTAGGCGATCAACTTCGGACGTTCCTAACCAAAAACGGTACCCTACTCGGTGAACGGACATTAAACAGTTTTGCGAGATGATTAAGGATAATCGTCGACGAATACTAATATTAACGTACTTCGACGAGAAACATGTTCGAAATAGCATTCTACCATTTAAAGTCGCTTGTTTTGTGCAGTATTTGACGCCGCTTACAACTTGATGGCCGGAAAAATGTAAAATACGTAAATAAAAATGTAAATACTATCAAGTTTAAACGTTCGAAATTTAGATATTTTCAAATCGTATCCCTATAAACACACCGAACCGTCTTATTCGATGCAAACATTTTCCTCGAATTCCGTCCGATATATGTACAATATTAAATAAGGCGTATCGGTTCCTTCCAACGGTTATTAAATTAATGTCCGCCGTTTAAGTACCGAGCGTTTTAAACGGAAAACTCGTCTTATATTCAAAACGAATTCGCTCAGTAACAACGAAACGTTTTTTTTTTTACTTCGTTTAAAACGTAGTTTATAAAGTTAACAATGCACGTGTAAAATTGAAGACAAATATATATATATATTTATCGTTAAATTTCAAATAAGTTACGACGATTATGTCCGTATAGCGTTTTTTATTTAAAAACAGTTTTAACTTATAATGGAATTAAAATATTGAGAATTTATATATACGAAATTATTTATATATATATATATATATATATATATATTTGTGTGTGTGTTTATTTTTCTATTTTCAGTTTGTAATGAAGGGTTCAGGTGTGACAAAAAGAGATGTATTCCGATGGACTGGAGGTGTGATGGACATTTTGATTGCGAAGACCATACAGACGAGATGAGATGCTCTCAATGTCCAGGTGAGTGTGTTTATGAGCGTTGACAATGTTACGCATAAGTATTTCGTAATTTTGGCTTTTCGAAAATCGTCGTGATTTTTGTTATTTTACAGTTACAAAATACTTGTTACACGATGGTAAATATTTATAAAACTCATTTCAACTTCGATTGAAACGTCGATACCCAAATTTAAAATACCAAACGCGTATTATTGTTATCGTCAGTTTTAAAGCAATTATATATGTAGAAATCGTTGCTTTTGAAAAACGATCATGACAAATAACCGTCATAAGTAATGTTATTTTCAAAGTTACAAAAAAGTTAACGAATTGAAATTGTTGTTTTTTTTTTAAAACGCAGTTAGAATATATAAATTAATCAAAATTTAACATATATTTATATTCGAATTTCCTAATATACGTAAAATTTTATATAAAAATAAATATTAACGTCTTTGGAATTCGTTAAATAATTAAATAATACATCGCCGAATTTTTAATATGTACATAACATGTTATATATTATAACAAATTTATCGAATTAACCTTAAATAAATTAAAAATATCGCAAAACACAATAAAAACAAAAATTAATTTCCAAAAAACTATGTAAAATTGTAATCTTATAACGACGTACAATTATAGAAATTAATACGTAGGCTAAACATCGAACTAAATAAAATATTCGCTCGAAATTTAAATCCTACTGTTCCCGAAATACTCGAAATCCATTATATTTCAAAGCTTTTACTTTAAATTTTATTATTTTAAAGCTATTAAAAGTTTTCAAATATTTATAGAAATATTGACGAAAACATTTGTGATCGAATTCCAAATCGGTAGAGAGATACTTACCTATATAACGCAATTTTCGATGAACGTTTTAATTTTCCAAAAATGTACCTTAACAAACACTACATAAATAATTACTCAAATTTTAAACGAACAAATTGATTTGTTTGCTCGGAATTGAAAATTTAATATGAATAATCGAGAAAAAATATTTATTTTTAGTATTCGTTTGACTTAATATCGATAAGTAATGTGTTTTGAACTAAAATTCTTAATTCGCCTAAAAATATTATTATTCGTCCGTAATGATTTTTCTTTTGAAAGAATTTTTTCTACGTAATACTTATTTCCCAACTACCACTAACGAATTTTCCGACCTCTTAAAATGTCATTATAGTCCATTAAACGGTTCGATTTGTTTTTTCAATAATACGCAAAAAATAATTCTTAAAATATATACGGTATCCTGTAGTAAAATGTATAAAAATCGTCAAGATTGAGCTTCTCTAAAATATATTCTACCGACTACCCATACATTGCCAGATTCACTCTACCCGATAAATTGTCGATTTTGTTAAGTTTAGAAAAGAAATTTCACCGCTTCACAGTAATTCTCGATGTGTCTCCAGGGTCTAGTTTGTGGCGTATCCGTTCCTTAAAAATCTCTTTTCTAATTCTAAGGCAAAACGTTATCACACCTTGTATTCCTTACTTTGCAATTTCCACTCGAAGAATTGCTATTACAAAGAACGAAAGCTCTGCCGCTACTCGTTATTATAATAACTCGAGGATTCCATAAAACCGAACGGTTAGCGTATTATCGACGTACAGTGACAATCATTTTAGATTGCCCGAATCGTATAAACGATAACAATTATATTTTATTTGACATTTCGTCGTTTCTCCGATCTAATACACTATTATTGTTCCAAAGGGTATTTAAATTCTTTAACGTTAATTCGACTAGTTGAAGGATTTTTTTGGGAACACGATAGGATGAATACATAAATAGAATCCTCGAATCGAGACGGGTGACTTCGTATTCTTTTAAACTTTAAACGTTTATATACAAATAAAAACAATTCCGATTTTAAATATCACGAATTACTTGTTCGTAAAATAAAACCGATCGTCGCGATTCAAATGTATAACGCGTACAGACGTACACGCATATCTCGTACCATAATTACATAGCAAAGTTCCGAGTGCCCGTAAGTTTCCCAATTAATCGTACAGGAAATTTAAAATCGCGAACGTAAAATGTTGTACTTCGATATGGCGTGAGTTTAAAATATATATATATATATATTTGTTTAATTCGAAGTTTCGACGAAATTAGGATTAATAACCGTTAGGAGACGTTGTTCGCGGCATTTGCGACCACGATTAATGTTTATGAACTCGTTGTCAAAACCGGTGTTTCTATTAAAATATGCCGTAAGTTACGTTTAACGGAAACGTGCGTACCTTACGGGGAATGATTTGTTTGTTTCGAATAAATCGCTCATTTCAAACGGTATTGCGAAGTGATTTATTTTTCATCCGAGCGGTTTTCACGTTACAAAGCCGCGCTCGAAAATCTATTTCGGCGCGTCGGTGGCACTACGGTATTCCGTAAACGTAACGCGGTCTCCCGATTTAAACACATTTTCCGTTTCGTCCCGTCGCGTTGTGTTCAGCCGCAGGCACACGGGCGCGTTTGTACGCGCCAAAGACGGAAGGTAGTGCGCGTATCGGTGCGTGGAAACTTCACCGGATATTGGGCAAACGGCTGTCGGATTTTGGTGGGCAACGGTATTTTCCGTTTCGGGCACTACGTACGGGTTACGTATTATATATCGTGGGGAAACGTATTAATCCGACGAGAAAGTTTTACGCACACGAATCGCGAACACCGGCGACCGAATTGGAGAGGGGATGGGGGAGGAAATCATGCCTCCCCTCACTAGTGTGCGAACCGTTCGCGTATAGATAGAACGGTTTTTGTCTTACATATTTCGTTATATATATATATACGTATCGATACGCATAACCGCGCAGTACGGTGCACAATGAACAGCCACCCCCACGCCACCACGATGGAACGGAGTAGGGCGTCAGGTCACTCGCGTTCGACGCGCCACTACGACACGCCGACTCGGGGAGAGTGACCGTATTTACGTACATTTTTTCGTTCGTACTTTCAATTATTTATTTGTCCGTTAATACGTACACGAATCGCCGCGCGACGACGAGGTAAACATTTTTTTTAATACATTTACCCTAGCAAATTGGTACGCGATTATATATAAAATGTGTATTTTATATATATAATATATAAAAATTTAATCAAAATTCGATAAGATTGCATCACGTTTAAAAACGGGTTTTCCGTAACCCTAAAAAATACTATCTCTAATAAAAGCGTTACCGACCAACGAATGGTTTCGTCCCGTCCTTTAAAAATAATTAAGTCGTTTACTAGTAAAACCATGGGCGTGAAACGCGTAGGTAACCTGACGGTGGTAACCCTTAGGATGCAAATCGGTTTGAACGAAGCGATAGATGTGTTCGGGAATTTGCAAAAATCGTTCGCGAACTATCGTGTTTCGCGATTTATTTGAAACCTCGTCGGGTTTTTTTTGTTCTTTTGTGAATGTAAAGACCACCAAAGCGTTCTCGAAGAAACCGAAAAAATCCGTTCGGAAATCGAACGATAATAATTCCGCCGCATTTCCGTGGAAATCGTTTTTCGACGTTTTAAACGTTCGTATACTACGTTATTACAATATTGACGTTTATTCGAACCCGATGTCCGATTACCTTCACCGAAATCGGTATCGGTCGGTACCCTTGACGTTGTGATTGATAAATGATAATTATCGTAAGACGAATGTTTTAAGGCGTTTATGGCGAAACAGGAACACTGTGTTATCGCACCTGGACGACGAGTTTTCGGAACATTATAAAAAATCGTCGGACGGAACAGAGTCCGATGTTAGACTGGTCGGAGGGTTTTTCGCGAATAACTCGGAAACGAAAAATGGCCGGGACGAAAGGCCAGAAAAACTGTACACAACATGTCGTGTGATTGGCTTTCGATAGGTTTACACGTTCCGACGTCGTCCAACCGACGCATATTAAATATGCGAAACGAATCCGCCGCGTGTGGTTCGTGTTCTCGTCGAACCGATCGGATTGCTCGCGAAGGGAAGAAAAAACGCGTGCGCTCGTGCGTGCGTACAAACCGAACAACCTTCCGGTTTATCGACGAGACAAAAGCCCGCGTAACGACGGTTAGGTCGGACCGAGAACGGCGATTGTTCGTCGAAAAATACCGACGACCGTTTCGATCCGTTTTCGAAGTTCGCGCAGTCTCGTACGCGCCCGCGATTCGATAAATATCGTTTTCGTTTGTGGACGATAAAGTTAATATATTACTACGTCGAGAATATATACATATATACCGTTAGACGGTCCGCGGACACGAACGTAAATACCAAATCGATAGTACGACGACGACCGCGCGTGACGCGCGTTTAAATATATAATTTGAACCGCGTTCGGAAACACTACTCCCCCCCCACATCCAACCATCCATCCGCCCACAAATGTTCCGCATCGAACGCCGCGAGTTTCGGAATTTTCGAACGGAACGGTCGGAGCTATCGATAATGTTGAAACAGCCTTTTTGGGGAAACCAACGATCGACCCCACGCAGGTCGGTCGTGTACGTATTTAACGAACGAAGTGTGCGCGTAACGGTTGTCGGAGGTCGTTTCCGATCGTTCCTAAGCGCGACTGAGGTAATTAATTTCGTTATTTTTCCCATGTTCGGAAAACGGGGAGGGGGGTATGCGTCCCGAAAATATTCGCGAACTACGCGAGATACCTTAGTATCTGTATAGCATAATAATTACGGCCCAATACGTACACGCGTTAGTCGTTCCACCGGATCATTATCATCGCGAATGGCGTTTCCGACGAACTTTGAAAAATACAAGCCGACTTGTATATGTTTTCGTACGTATATACTACGACACAGTCGCGTACACGAATTTTCGTTTTTAAAATTTTTTTTTCGATAAATTACGCTCGGCCGGATTAGTTACTCTCGAAATATCGTCGTCGGCTATAAGAATCGGGTTAGGGTAGAAAAACCGCGTTAGGGTGATACGAAACCGACCTGGGTGAAAACGTATCGTTTCTAATTGGCACATGTTCGACCCACGAAAAAAAATATTCGGGAAACCTGTATTAGGCTTTCGTTTAATAGTTTTCGATGGTCACTCAACGAATGTAAGCGAATAATTCGGAAATGTTCCCCGTGTACGTGATATGGCCAATTTGCCAACATCGCGATAGAAAGTTTCGAAACAAACGCGTCGTTCGAAACGGAATTGCCGGGGACGCGTTCTCCTTTAACTCGTCCAGCGTTCTACGCGCTAGAGGAAGGACCGCAGAAAAAACAACCCCGGTCGCTAAATGGACCTGCTCAAAATCCGTGATATTCGCGGCAGCGTACGCGTCACTATTCGTTTCGATATAAGTTTTAAGCGACGTGTCTATTGTGCGTACGCCGAGGACAAACAGTGTGACAAAGGACGGCGAAAACGTCCTTTTTCAGACCCGTTAACGGTAAAATGTTCCTAAATAGCTCCTATCGTCTCGATTGGCGAATCGGTTTAGGTAAATCTATCGTCGTTGTACCGTCCGCAGTACAACCGATTGGCCCGTTCGGTCGGTCGAATAAATATTTCGTTGCCCGGAAAATTACCGCGGGCCGAAAATATCGTACGAACCTCTACGCGCGTTATCGGTGTTTCGGGATGGCCCTAGTGCCGGCGAATACACAACAACGAGGCGGACGTCGATGGGGAGGTACCGAGAATTTCACGCGGGTGGATGGTGGAGGCTGTACGTACGGACGATAATATCCGTGAGAAACGATCAGCGCACTCGCTCCGAAATAGATTTCGTCGGGAAATATAATGAAACGAAAACGTTTTCCGCATAATCTCTTCGCTTATTATATATTCGCGCTTAAACGCTTCGTACACTCTCCGGATTATCGGCTTCGCGAAATATTCGAACGGGCTGTTTTCCATCTGCCGCCGGCCCGTTCGTGATATTGTTCCGCACGTAGTCCCCGTCTCCAGGATTGTCCGTCGGGGCCGGCGGGCTTCGGTTGCCCGTCTACACGTTCGGAACGTCGCGCTTGTCCGGTGAATCGCGCGGTCAGAATTTCTCTGTACCGTTCGGAAAACGTGCGCACGGTCTCTTTCGCCGCCTGCGTTCCGACACCGTTCGAATCGACTAATTCGGTCGACTGCCAAATCGAGGGTGTTTCTGTCGATTTCGTCGATAAATACGCGGCTAGTTATTATTATTCTCGATGTAAATACGTAAGAAAAGGTGTAAAGTACAAATAAGGGGTGGAAAGGGCTTGAAATACTCGAAGGAAGTAGAATGATGAGTTCTTAATGGGTTATTACAGTACGGACGGTGAGTTCGAGAATTATTTAGGAACGAATTTAACAATGTCAAATTACACTTCCTTTACCGCCTGTGCTCGATTTGTCGGATTCGAAAACGTGTTAAGTAACGTAAGAAATTACGTAATAAAAGGAAAAGGTTGGGCACAGTGAATACGTTTGTACGAATTCACCGACGATTCGAAATGAGCCCACCAAGATCTCTGAGTTTTATCGTATAGTTGTGTGGTCAGATTATGGCGGCGGACCGCCTGGCTCGTACTCAGTTACGCGTTCGACAGTTATATTCACCTTTGGCACGTTGTTTCGACGCCGATTGTACTTATTCGTGTCCGTTATTTGATTATTTGAAGAGGGACGGGTGTTCGATGGGATTGTATCCGACTGAACGATAGTATTTATCGCTGTGAAAATATATCGCGCAATAATATAATAATATCATCCCGTGCGATATGTCGATCGTTTCTGCGTTCATCGTGTTGTACGCGTGATTCGGACAATTGGCCCATTATTTCGGGCGCTTATAAATTATTAATTGTTACGTTCCGACGCGGTGTAAGTGAGTACTTATGGGCGCTGGAAGTAGAGGATTTGGGAGGGGGAAATCATTCAGGATAGAGAAAGTCTGTGACGGTGCCGGCCGAAGACTCTTGGAGAGTCAAAAAAAACCAAGAAGAAGAAGAAGAAGACGATATTCTTACGCGCCCGTGTTCCCGCGGTATAAACGTAATTTATTTTAGATTATAATTCGTTGTATTGTTGTGACGGGGTCGGAGAAGATCAAGTCCACGTTTGATCGAAGCGCAATTATAAAACAAATATTTCTAGAATACTACGTCGGCGAAAAAATAATCGCGCGATATACACATATATATATTATTAAAACTACGATAAGCGCGCATAACGCTCAGTACGGGCACCCAGGAAACCGATATTCACGCGGGACCGGTGACCATCGGAGGAGTGATAAATCGATTCGTTAATTACGTATTATCGGCCGGGTTATCGCGGACGTCGAATTTCTCGGTACACCGTACACGTCAATATCGGCGTCAAGACTCCAAACCGAACTTGTCCCTGTTATACCGTATAAATTATACGAACGTTATATATATATACACAAGTCTTACGGTCCGAAATTAATCGAAATTCCGCGTCGTACGTAAACCGAGAAAATGTCGACGACGATCACCACCACGGGTGGACCGTTCGGGGCGCCAGCCACTAATGCGCGCGCATTCGCGTGTGTGCCGTTTTTGCTGGTCTCTATTTACGTAATGTTCTCTTTATTAGTTCGGTTCTTCACGCGCGACCGACGGGGGCCGTCCGCCATCGAGTCCTCCTCTCCACGCCCTCCCCGACGACAATATGAAACACGCGCGGCTTCGACCACCGTGTACGTACACTCCGCGAACGCAGAACTCCGACGGAAATCCGGCGAGTTCGGTGAAAACACGGACGTCGTCTGCGTGTGCGGACGGAGGTTGTGTTGGCGGATGGGGCAAACGGGAATAGCGCGAAAACCGTCACTTCTCCACCGACCGGTTATGGGACCGTCATTATTATTATTATTATTATTATTATTATTATTCGATTACCGCCTTCGAACAAACACCATTACGGCGGTAAATAGCTTTCCGATTATCTACCGCGTGTTCATTTCCGTCCTTTCCCGAAAACGTCCTGGTCCGTGTTGACCGAGAGATAACGGACAATAACGGGGCCTATGGCCGAACACGGTTCGTCGACGAACGAATGCGAAACAAAAAAAAAAAAAAATCGCGTGGTAATAAAAAACACAGCCGCGATCGTCGAAACATCGCGTGAAACTGTTACCGCACGTGTGGTAAAAAAACGCGCGATAAATGTGTAAATAAAATAAGCGCAAAAAATTGTGTGCCGTGACCAGGATTCGAACCTGGGTTATTGCGGCCACAACGCAAGGTCCTAACCACTAGACGATCACGGCCGCGACGGGTATGGGTAACGAATACGCGTCATTTATACGCCACACGAATACGGAATGGTGGACGTCTACTGTTGTTGTTCGGCGAATAATCGATAAAAAATGGAAGGCCTCTACCTACGCCGGTAACGTTGTTCGATTTTATACTTCGCACGTTTATGGTCCGTACGTAATTCACGGCTGCTCGTTTTCCGGTTTCGTTTTATTCGGAAATTAACGAATATATTACTTGCCGTTGTTACACATCAGTGGTGTACTAACAGGGGGAGTGATTTGAGGATAAAAACACCGCCAGAATAGGAAGAATTAATTTCTTATGAAATGTATATATTTAGTCGATACTAACTAAACTAACGCTAAAATATTTTTGAACTTCAAAACACGTTATAATATAACGCGTTAATTAAAAACGAATAATCTATTAACGTTTATAATATGTTTTGTTTTGTTGAGGTCGTCCAATTTATTTACTTAAAATATAAATCCTCCCCCCAAAGTCAGATCTAAGAACACCACTGTTACATATTCTATACCACTGTATTAGTAATTAGGTTTCCGTTATACTAATTAGCTTAATAAGTATTACGAATATTGATAATAATATGTTGTACATTGGAAACGTTTCAATTTATACGAAATTTTATTACATTTTACCCGTACGATTATATCATATATATATATATATATACTTGTGTGTGTGTGTGGTAATTAAAACCTTATACCTAATTGTACCTTATTTTATATTTAATAATTATGGAAGTGCCGGTCAAAATATAATATATAGATTGGCGATCGTATAATTCACGAATCGTTTTGACATTTAGGGTTTGAAATATATTGTTTTTCGTTAAGGGCAAATAATAACGCGAAAAAATTATGATCAACCGTTTAATCCATCAAACTGTGATAAGTATCGGCTTAAAAGTTTTATTTAATCAATATCGTTTTCGTCATTAGCACGAAACGTGCCGGCGTATAATTTCCAAGACGCCACCGTCTTTTTTTCCTAAGAATGATATATACGTACTTATTTTGGACAGCCAGTTTCTATAATATAATATACGAGATAGGTATTATAAGTCAACGACTAAATAACGTTACGCGGTATTCGTTTTTTAAACATACATAAATTACGCCTAATATATAATACGTTGGCGATATTTTAAATTTATGGGCAATCGTTTAAAATATTAGAGCGCGCTCGATTACGGCGTGTCACCCGTGTTCGTTTCGTTTGCGCCGCGCAAAAATTACAAATTTCAATTCTAAAACGTCTTCGTAAATCCCAAACGAATATAATCGCGTTAAATCGATCAATCGAAACTAATATTAATAAACGCGCCGCTGCCACTTGTGTAAATACACCGGGTTCACGGTAACTGCGCAAGTTTGAAAATGAAAATGCGCGAGTCCAACGGCGTTTACGAAATTCGCGCTTGTACCATGCCGTGTTCTTCATTCCACGAGACAAACGAAAACAAGCGATTTCCACAGTTCGGTTAAACATTTGTCGATAAGTCCAAAAATATTTCACGTACTTTTAAATACCGGGTATTTTTATTTTTTATTTTTTCTTTTTTGTTCGCCACTGAACTGGAAACATTATACATTTCCATCGTTACAACGCGTAGTTATCGCTACCTATATACTTTATATATTTCGATAATACTACGCAAAAATAACGAAAAGTAAATAATTTAGAATTTTCGTTTACGATTACGTTGCAGTGCGAAATACCAGGAAGATATATATATATACATATACTACGACGCATAATTAAGAAAAACGTATTTCATATTTTAAATACCGCGACGCGTTTTCATTCCAAAAGTGAATTAACGAATATATTTATTTATGTAATAATTCAAATACGTCTATACATAAATCTCGCGCGTGTCAAAACGTTATACGGAGCATGAATTACTTAACTGTAATGTTTTATTCGGAATACAGTGTTTTTATTTTTGTTTTTTTGTTTCTCGTGTCCGGTACTGGACTCTTTTATTAACGTTTATTTAGATATAATTATTGGGTACAACGGTATACACGCAATTCTAATACGTTCTTCGGGCAAACGGGCGGTTACTTGCGTGGCACTTTCGTTATCTAGCGCCCACCAAATCGTCGTCAATTTGCGCGTTTTTGCGGAGTCCGTCGAATCGGCTCAGTCACGCGTGTCCTCCTGCTTTTCTCGGCGTCTCCGTTTCGACGTGTTTTACACTCGTTAACGCCTACTCCGGAGTATACTCTTCGTCCACTTACAGACTTCCGTCCGACCCGTGGTCATTGTTCGCCGAGTAACAGGCGTTCGGCAAACGGGACGTGTATTTCACGCGTCTCCATTTACGTAATCGAGGCTTGTCCATGTTTGATCGCGTCCGTATTGTGGCGCACGAAATTCGTTCGTGATTTACGTCTCGCTCGGAATCCAAAAATAACCCGATATATTGGACGGCCCTTGGTCCGTGGTTTGGTATTTTTTCTTACTAGGCAAATGGTCGCGCGTGTCTTTGTATTCCTGGCGAAACAATACCGGCTACGGATACGTATGTATTTGACGACGTCGGTTCGAGACGTGTTTCATTCAGCGTTGTATCGACGTGTTTAGTGTGCTTAAATTTCATACTGGACAAGTGTGGTCGACGATGGAAAATCGCGATTCTAATCCAGTAATTCGGTACGTGTTTGGCGTGGCTTCCACCATTAGCTAATGGTAGGATTCGTATTACGACGAAACCTAAGCGAAATATCGGTATCGCCCGTTGTGTTTTTAATTAGATTTCGATCGGGCGTAGTAGTGTCGCGTATACCTAAATCGTTAAAAATGTAATTGCGTACGTACGTGTATTTGGCTAAAACGATTTACAAATGTGCAATACGTTTAGGCTCGTAAAAAGGTACTAACAAGAATCGCGGTTAAATAAAACGATACGTGTTTCGTATTACGGTTATACAACAATTTTAATAGGACGATTTGGAATTTTAACGCGGGATAACACAGTGACGCGTAAAATATCTCGAAAGTCTATACCGACGAATTCAGTATTACCATAAAAATGTAAACTCGTAAAGACAGTGTATATATTTGAATTCTGTTGTACGAAAAAGGTGAGTATGAAAAGGTAGTTTTTAATTTATATAAACGTACGTTTGTTAATGTCTGTAAATAGTTTTTGGAATAATAATAATCATTATACGTGTTTTTAATACGTATATTTACCCTAAATTATATTTTTATAAAGGCGCTTATGATTTTTTAAACGTTTTAAATACACTTAAAATTATGTTATATTAAATCAAGTTCAGCTCGGAATGGCTGGAAACAAGTTTTTCGTTTTTTTGTTGACTGTACGTTAGTTTTAAATTGCTTCAAAATTTAAAATAATAATCGACATTGACTGGCGCCGAAATGAGTAGTGCGAGACACGTTCTCGACAATTACTTCTCGCGCAGTAAAATTATATTTAAGCGTAATCGCGTAGCGTTCTCAATTTATATTTCAAATTGTGTCCGGTATTTATTTTTAAACATTAACGGACGGCGTCGCTCTGAAATTGACAACACATTTGTTCAGTGTCGTACTACGTTTGATTAGAAATTGTATTGTAAATATCGGGTAGGAAGAATATAAACCGGATACCCAATAAGTATTATTAAACGTCGCAATCAGATTGATGTATAAAAACTTCTACGTAGAGTCTAAATCGTAGACGGATTAAATATATCGTAACGTTTTTTGAGGAGGCTGTTATTAATAATTGTGTAGGTTTGACCGTTTAATATATCTTAGTAGTTTAGTAGGCCGGTTTTTTTTTGTACACCCATTGCTGTATAATTGCAGTGCCTACGTATTTAGCCTGTTTCACGATCAAATATATTAACAAAATACATTATAATATATACATATTAATATGTTATAATAATAAACTATGATCCTAGTATCAAAAATTATTGTATTACATTACGTCAAGATTATAATAACAATAATCGTAATTTACCTTAAACTAAATTTATTTATTTCATCTTATTTTATCGTTTGTTTGTAATGTGTTTCCTTTGAATTTATCATTTTTTTCGAATTATCTCACTGTCTCGTGTTTACTTAATGCAACTCTCAGTCACATCTTCGCTAGCCGGCCTAAACTAATGAAAACAAGTTAAAAAGATAATTTTCATTTTACTTTGTAATTTATTATGTAGTTATATTAACTTGGTTCGTTTAAATTTACACTGCATGAATTTAATATTTTTCAGTCGATTATCCAGTTTAGTTAACACGGTGAAGTCAAATATTTTTTTTATCGAACATCAAAACGCATTGTTCGAAAAAAGCCAATAACTCGTAAAACTAAAAAAAGAAATGGTCACATTTGTAAACAACTCGTAATCAATTAGCTATTTCGTATATTATGTTAAAAGGTAAAATACAGTTTCATATATTATTTTTACATTCTCGTAAAATAATTTGTCGTTGAAATCCCAATTTTTGGAACAAACCATGCAATTCGACCCATTATTTAACCGAGTCAAGTTAATATTTTTCTTCATTCGTCTATAAACTTGCGTAGTCAAAAAATATCGTTTGTTAACTACGAACTGCCGACACCACGAGTTATGTTATTAATATTATTTTAATAAATTCGAATTTTTTCTTTCATTAACATGCTCGTCAAATTTTGCGTTCTTACAAACTACAGTATAACGTTTTACCATTCGTTACATAAATGCGCTTATTTAAAGTTTTAAACCGAATATCAAATATATCATTACGTTAATGTTAAAGTTTTTAAAGCCACAATTTATAGGACACATTTAGGCGTTATATATAAAGCAATTATATTTACTGTAAATTGACAAAATAGTTTAAATAAGCCGACAAATTGGACTACAAGCTTTCGATTAAAATGTCTACATATTATACGTTTGACGATAAATTTAGTTCGTCAATAAATTATTGTTAATTTACCGTTTCATCTAACAATAACAGTAATATTTAGCCGTAAAATTTAAAAATAATATTTAGCCAAAACATAGAAAAGTTCGTAACGGAGGATTGCACTCGTTCTTCGAAATACCGGCTTCTTGGCGAGTTGCGGCCCGTAACCGGAGTGTGCGTACATCGACTAAGAAGACGAAATCACCTGAAGGGCCTAGGGTGTAATTTTTGCGCTATGTAACGTGTGTAGAGTCAGAAAATAGTGGTGGGTTGATTAATCAAAGCCATCTCGTCATAAAACTCGGCGTGCTTGGCCTTCACGCTGTTGATGATGTTTACCGTTATAATTGTGCACTTCGTGACGGTCCCTTTCGGTGGGATTGTCCGTAATTAAGTCGAATAAAAGATTTCGCGGGAATGTTTCGTCGTTCGACCTAATACACTTTATATTTAGTTACGTAACTCCGTTCCAGGTGATCGTCACCTTTAGGGTGTGTTTACGTACTGGTCCGAAGTACTGCCTTCAAGCTTTCCGGGCCAGTGAGTGTATTGCCGATACCGTATAAAAAAAAAAAAAAAGGGTGTGTTTACGTATTTTTCGTTATATTTCTGTAAGTTATTTTTTGAGTTGTAAATACGATTTATCTTTGTTCACACGATTCGTTATCTTGACAGTTACGACAGTTAGTTTTTACGAAAAAAAAACTGTATCATATTTGTGCGTAATAATTTTACTACAAAAATTAATACAAAAAATAACTACGTCGGCTATTACCGCAATTACGATATGCGTGCAACTCATTACAAAGCGAAATATTAAACTTAACGTGTATCACTAAACTTGGGTAGAAGATTTTTTTAAGATATCTCCTAGTTTGGTTGTTAAAAATTTCACGGAAAAAAGTCGCGAAATACAATTAAATAGCTGTAATATATGTTTGATAAGTATATACGATAACAACGAGAAATAAAAATTTCTCGGAAAGAATGACGATAGGTGATTACTAATAATTTATTTGAAAATTATATCTCGTCTAATGCTCATCAAAAAGTCTAAATAAAAACCGAACGAGTAATGTTATGTGAAGATTTTTTTTCCAGTACAAAATGTACGTAAAAAGTTGTGTTTTTCTCAACCGTCAATGGATACTTTTCAAATCGGATTTTCATTTATTGCTAATTGATCAGTCGTTTGTATATTTGATAATTGTTGAACATCCGTAATTTTTTAGGTATAATGGGTATATTTAAAGTAATCGAACGAGAATTTCAATAGGTTTCGTTCTTTGTAAACACTCTGTATACATTTGCGACGAAGACGGTTTTATATTAAATTTAAACTAAGCCATTTAAAATTGTAACTTTATCCATAAAAAAATGAGGGCAACAGAAAATCCATAACTAAACATCTCAAAAACCATTATGACGGTTATATTCAAGACTATCGGCGACATTGGATTTATATATATATATTAATAACAACAACTGTGGTCGAGAGATTGCTCAGCGCGATGTTGTCGAGTCATCGTGACCAAATTTCGTTAAGAGAAAATTATAATAGAAATATCGTAAAAAAAGACGATAAATACGTAGGGAATTTGAAAATTACTTGTTATTTTAGGTTACCGAAGAGTGAATCAATTATTTTTTTTATGATGTAATATCTATACCAAATGCGATTATTATACATAATGCCCAACAAATTATTGACTTAAATATTTGTTATTAGTATCGAGTATTTTATAAGATGTCTCAATTTTCCGTTTATTAAATTTATTATATAATTCGATAAAATATAATGTTATATATATGGTGCAATAGTGTAGCGTTATAATTTATGAAAATTAAATTTTATAAGGACATAGTCGTTGCCATATTGACGTCCCATAATCAATACTCGCCAATATAATAGGAATTATGTAAAATAATTTCGGAATTTGACAACGCGCCGAAAATGCGCTCTTGTTAGAAGGCTTCGATAATATTCTGAAAGGTCGTTTAAACGTTCGTCTTTTTACGAAAATAATAACATAATTTACAACGGCAAATCAACAATTCTGCGGGATAATTATGTGACGTAATTCGCCGGTGAATTTTACGAATAGATACATTTCACGTCGGTCAATTTTACACGTTAATTGACGCGGGTTTCGACGTTACATTTTTTAAAATCGATTACTTCGCGTCGATACACGATGTAATTAATGTCGGGCTAGAATTCGCGATAGCCTGCGAAGGGTCGCGGCGCACATTAGCGCGTCGAGTGACGAACGCCCACGACGAAATAAAAAAAAGCATAACGATAATAAACGGCCGTAAAATATATAATATTAATATTTTAAATATAGTAATAATTACACGGTCACGTAAAGCGGCCGTTAGCGCGAAAGTGTGAACCCCCGAAATGGCCGTACCACTCACGGTAGGAAGGAATATATGACGTACCTGCGGGCCCGGAGACAATGCTATAGGTCCGCGAACGAATGGAGAAGGCTAAAACGCGAAAAGTAACGGGCGTTTCGGGGGGGGGGGAAGGAAACGAAATATAATCCGAACGTCATGTAGGACGTCGTCCACACGGCTACCGAAACGCTATTCAACGTACCGTCGAAATACCGAGTAAAATGAAACGTCGTCGTTCGAAGTATTGTCTAATATTCAGAATGTATTACGAAACGTATATACTATAATTACGTAAGCAAAATCGGCTCCCTTTCGACGGAGGGCAGAGAGAACACCTACGCGGGATTAACCGTACACTGGCACGTGCGTCGCGATGAAATTAACTACGGCAGTATTCGCGTCGTACAAGTATACGGACAGAATTAATAACGTGACTGGTATTTAATGCGGCTAGTTCCGTCGGGTCCCGAGCACAACCGAACGCGACTATATGGAACGGCGTATGAAGTTATTACGCGCGCATTGTTGCGGTCGGTGTAGTACGGGGAAAAAATTACCGCGTTTTCGACGCGAAATAATTCGGACTGGCGTTGCTTGAATATAGCTCGTTACGAACATACGCCGCCGTAAGAACACCAATATCGGTAACCTAATAAACATATATATACTAGAACGATCATTGTCGCGTAGGTCAATTTTTCTTCTTTTTGTTTACGTCGATCTTTGTAAAATCGTTCTATTATGTATACAAATAAAATTCGCGCAATTTCTCTCAAACAAAATCGTTACAGACAAATCGACGAAAAACTATCGGAAGTTTGTAACCCAAAAGTTGCGAATGATACTGAGGTGCGAATCGTCATATTAATTTCAGTTTTTAACGGAATAGGCTGGACGAATGGGGAACACGAACGGTACTCACTGCTAGTTGTGTTACCCGGCGCCGGAAACGATTTTCGTATAATAAAGAAAACATCCCGTACCGGGATAACTTTTTTCGACGTTTTTTACATTAAACGTATTATTACGCGATTGTTAAATTTTACTTCTTATCGATGAAATTTAACGCGACAACTTAAAACTAATATCAAGAAAAAAAAAGTTGAAAGATATTTCGAAGTATAAAAACAAAATTTCGAACTTAGGGAGCTTAGGGGCATGGGTCGAACGTAACCAATCGACATTAAATCACGAGTAGTATATTTTTTTTATACGAATTGAAAAACCAACTTATAAGGAGAATCGACCGAAAAGTTTTCAACGTTTAAAAATAAAATCCACTCTAACATATACGATATTATCGTTTAAGTTTCGCTATAATACGATTTCAGTTTGTGAACGGTGTTTAAGACTATAAGAATTATTATGATCGACGACGAAACGGTACAATACATATCGACCTATAATAATATCGTGCAGTTATTGATGACGCGAAAAATGTCGAACCTGTCTGACAACGTATGTAGGACAACAGTTAGTTCCTCATACTTCCACTAGGTATTTATTGTAAGAATCGATATCTTCCTTTAAGATATTTATTTGTAAATCTCAACGGTGATCCGTAATAAATCGAGAGATCTGGCCGATTTTCTCGCGAATGTTTGATTATTTTTAACCGTCCATAATGCGTCCCACAGACAAATGATGTACAACCACGTAAACTCGTCACGTATTTGGCCGTATTTCTTACGTATGTTTGTTTTTGGCCAGATCAATTGTATTGCGGAAATTGCATAGCCGTGGAGCACATTTGCAACGGTGTGTCCGATTGCGATTGGGGACAAGACGAACGAAATTGCGGTGAGTTATTTATTGGAAAATAAAACATTTCCGGTTAGGACAAGAAAAATACTCCATATACACAAACACACATACACACACACACACACACACACACACACACACACACACACACACACACACACACACACACATACATATATATATTTATATATTTTACAAAATGAGTTACGACCAATGTAGTTACGTACCAATAACTAAATCAGAGTGGATTATTATATCGGAAGTTGTTGAAGTTTAATTATTATTATTTTTTGAATTTAAAACTGACGACAAATTATATTTAAAAAACAGTTTTGAACGACATTGTAGTTAATAATTTTAGTCGATAAATATGAAAAATATTGTTTAAACATTATTCTACACGCTTAATCTTGTATTAGAATTGTGACTATTTTTAACAAAATAAAATGCTGTCGAATTTTTAACACATTTTTAAATATATATTTTACAGTCTTTATAAAAAAAAATTACTAGAAAAATCGAAAAGCGTATAGATCCTTCTGGGTCAGACAGCAAGGTGGAGAATGACGCGTTTCACACTTTTGGTCACTGTAAAACGTTCGACCGTGATTGAGACGACCTCGTCCAAACAATATGGCGTTTCGAGTTGTTTGGTTTGGTTGCCCACATGCCACTGGATGCTTTGGCTTTATGGAATGCCATAGCTTGTTTTATTGAGATCATGCTGACAACTATGGAAGTGGAGAGCACGAGAGACGGGCCCTGCATTTGGGATAGCTCTATGGCACTTTAGTAATGAATAGAGGGCTACACAGGACCGCGGCCAATAAGTCTTTTGATTTGTTCTAATTTTTTATCATGATTTATTCGAATATATAATTTAAGTGTAAGTGATTGTGTGATGGAGAGGTATTGCTTCATCGTCCTTCCCACAGTTGAGGACTGTTGTCGTTTTATTTCAATATAAAAGTTGGCCATCGGTTGACCACATTTTGTTTAACGATTTTTTGGACATTGGGTATATTCTTGATTCACTTTTGAAAAGGAAATGGTTGAATATCTATTGGAAAATGTATACAAATTTTCTTATATGCTTGATATTAAATGACGAAATATTAATACTATTATCATTCTATTATTATTCGTACGTCGGAGAGTTGCTTTGTTATTATTATAATTAAGACAAAATTTATAATTGTCCTTGTAAAAATAGTTGACAGTTACTATTTACAATGCAATTGTAGGTTCAATCTCCTTCCTCAAGCACGTTCTGTATTTAAAAACTAAATTTTTTTTTCTAAATTATTTGGGTATTATTAGATATTATGATTATGATTACTCCAACAGTAATAACGTATATTTACAATATATTCACAAATGTATATATATTTTTCGCACATTCTCTACCGTAAAAGAGTTAAAAACTATTTACAAAACTCAATTAGCCAAGAATGTCTCATATATATTAAGCACATAAACAAATCTCTATCAACCCAAAATGTGTGATCGATCGTTTTTAAACAAAAAAATAACATTATAGTTGGTACGTTGAATATATTTTTTTTAATTACGTAAAATGTTCGCATATGTATTACGTATGTAAATTATGATTACGCCTTAATATGTATTACAAATACTGGTTTTTAAAGTAACTATATATTTGTTTTCGTATTTATATTCATTGATAACTTAAACCTACACCAAAATTTTGGTCTAGTTACAGCCTTGATTATGTAAACGAATTTAAGAATAAATACATTATACATTGTTATAATACTCTCTTAAATTGAACGCGTTCAAATATAGTACGTTAAATGAAGTCCGTCAGATTTTCTAGCGTATACAATATCACGTGACTCCGTATACGTAGTAATAATAATATGTATAAGAGGTTTATTGAGATCGTTAAATCATAACATTCCTGTGTGATTAATAAATACGTTATTCGTAACATATGGACGACGATTTATTATACGCTAAAACCCCTATTAGAATACAGATGTAAACGCAACGTTGCCATCCAACATCTCGGAACTTGAAAGAAATAGTTGGGCCCATCGGGCATGTCGGCATTAAGACACTATTCTATTGGATTGAAATGGCCTCTTTAATTATTCATTGAGTCTAGATTCGATTATAGATCAAACGTTATAACGCTAAATATGCGTCAGTCCAATAACACGATTATTTGACAATTGCCGCGATGTACCATTTATAACTCACACTCACACACATACACACATATATACATATATTAGTGTAAGACTATGTATTATTATTGTTTTTGTTTAAGCATATTGTTCTATCTTCCCACGATCCCAAAATGTTTAAAAATATTCATAAGCAATAACAGAACTTTTCTTATCCCATCTCCTCCATAATATAACATCGCACTATACCATTCTCCAATACAACAATAGTTCACCATTTTACAAAAATTAATTATTTTGATGCTATTTTTATATTAATTAAATATTAAATACATAATAATTATCATTCTTCGATATTAAGAAAATCACAATTAAATAAACATTAATAATTTCTTATATGTTATAATCAGCGTTGAATTCGAACGTTAAGAATTACTTTTTGGAGATAGAATAGGTCATTTCTATTTGGATAAAGTAGTAGAAAATATATTTTTACGTGATGAAGAATTTTTTTATTATATGTATCTTTACACTGACAAAGAGATTCTTTTACGTAGCAAAATTATCGACTATTGACTTCTATTATTTCGTCAATATCTTCACTCACTAAGTCAAAGAGACAACTATTCATCGAGAGAAATATTTTTTTTTGTGATGTGCCTTGTAACCGTCACCAACTCTAAGAAAGACGACGGAAAATATAAAATATATCGTGTTTATTTTATTTACTAATTGTCTGCTTTTAATATTATCTTAAACAGTTCTCAATACAACAGTTCCAGGAATCTGTTAGTTTAGAATTAAAGTATTAATCGAGAAAACAATTAAACGAATATTATTCTTTTATTTATTATTATTATCTTATATCGTCGCTTTATCATCTTCTCTTATTTTATTAGTTCATACAATATTTTAAATAATATTACAATTAAAATAAACAAAAATGATGAAATTTATCAATTTCAAAATGTTAGGTAACTAACAATTAATGACTACCTATTAATATTATATATTAATACACTATCGACTGAACATTATTATTCCTAAAAAATTTATACACGTGAATATATTACGTCATTATTTTTAAAAATATTTTTGTACCAAATTACACCAAAAAAGTAATCAGCTAGATAGATAATTATTTTTAATAGATATATGAAAAACGATTTAAATATTTGAATCTTTGACGTCTTTCTGAAAAAAAAGGTTAAATTCTTTGAACTGCTATGACGTTTATTCTGTTTAGGTCGTTAAATTCTCTGGCTTAAATAGGAACGCGGTTTTCACCAACAAACACGATAACACGGATGATTCGATTTTATATCAAAAGCTTTTAATTATTTTTGATTCGCGTCTTAATAATTACTGATTTTACCTAATAAACCTAACTGAAAAAATGGACTTGTTCTGGAAGAACGTTGAAATTCTAACACCGATTGTCACCGAGAATGTGCTGCTCCGTGGGAAAAATAAATCTCTCTCGACTTATGAGGAACTTTGAAACTACTGTTTTTACTATCGTTAGGAACTAATTCAAAATCCAGACAATTCTTTTAGTGATGGGAATATTCTAGTAAGTCTTATACGAAACATTGTATAATATAGGTACGCTAAAATTATCTGAAAAGTACTATTTATATCACAAAAGCCTCTTATAATAGTTAATTTTCCTTGAAGCGTCTGTTTCTCATAATCGAATGCTGCTGTCAAACAAATTGTTTTCCAACACGTTTTACACGATTATACTGTATAATTTTGTATGTAAATAAGTTTAATATGAATCACGAGCAATTCGAAATTGGAATGTAAGAATAAAAAATATAAGAATAAAATATATTGTATATATTACTGTGCATTGCTACTGTATATTTAAACTACGAATATAAAAAAAGAATCACATAAAAATACATTCGTATATGTTTATTAGGTATTTTAAATGACAGTTCACCCAACATAAATAAGAAAAGCATCGAAGAAAATAATTTTTATTTTATTTTTATTAAAATTTTAATATTTTCAGGTTTTTTAATAAAACTGTTTTAAGAATACAAATATTATTTTTGACTGGAAACTATACGGGTAAACATTTTCCATGGTAATTAAGTATATCTATTTTATGAAGCTCTTCACTTTGTTTGAATATCTTCCATTTCGTTTTTGCTCTTTAATTAAAGTAATTGACTATGGTTTTTAAAAATAACTTAAAACACGGATGTAACGTTTAGCAACGAACAAGTGAAATGTTTTATATTACCATCTTAAGAATCTATGTAGTTACGTTGTTATAATTATTAACACGTATAATATTTTTGTTCGAAAAAATAATAATTTAAAATTTAAAATCAAACAACACCAATACGAATGAATGTATTTTCATAAATTGTAATTCATTGAGATTCTATTAAGTATCTAAATTAACGAAAAAATAACCCAATGACTAAAAATCCAAATATGATACTTTGCAAAAATACAAAATTTTTAGTAGAGACGTTTAATTTATAAATCGCTGTAATTTTCGTAAAAAACATATCATAAAGTGTTTACTTTTTATTTTAAATAATTGTTAAAACTCAAAAATTATTCGAAATTGTGATTTACTGTAAATCTAATAAACTTGTTTTAAACGACTTGATCTTTTTGTATAAGAACACAAACGGATTTTACAGACACAAATAATTTAGTTATTATTGTTGTTTTTTATCTAAGCCAATGCTTGAAGACAAATAAAAAATGTTTGATTTTAATTTGGATCACTTTCATTTCATGTTCAAAAATGCACTTTAAAGATATTTTTGTTTCAATTTCGAATTTTTATTCCAGTTTTAATTTTTTTGATCTTTAATATTGGAATTCATTATATAATTTTGGTTTTATTTAGTTGAAATGTTTAGCGGCATTACTACTTTAACATCGATATCTCTTATATTGAAAATATACTATAAATGTATTTATAAGCTAAAGTAATAAAATACTATATTACATTTCGTTATTTTTTTGATAATTGTACTTGTATTCATTCATCAATTCATATAATTGAACGTATTACAAAATAAAAATTACAATAGAATGGATACAAAATGGGGTACAAGTGAATTAACTACCCTTATTACTCGTACATATTATATACCCACCCGGCCCCACGAATCCTATGTTGTAATTATTATTTTATAACAATTTCTTAATTATGTATTCGATTTTCATAAATAAAGATAACGATTTGAATTTGACTTACTGATATTTATTAATTTCGGTAGAGATTTTGATTTTGATAGTTAATATTTATATCAATTGAATATCGATTTTGGATTTTTGTTTTTTCAACATAGGTTAAGTTATTAATTTCGATTTTTAACGGTTTTTACCAACTTTTAAATTCCATTTCGAATCGAATTAAAGCTCAATTATTGTTAACGTTACAATACATTATATAAGTAAAAGGTTTGGATTTGGTCAAATATAATAATCAAATTAATAAATAAAATATTGCACATATTCTGTTTATGTTTCAACAAGATTAAGTTTGATTTAGTATATTACAATTGTAATATGTATGTTTCTTGCGAACAGTTTTGAAAATAGTCCTAAGTCATGAATATATACACACACACACACACACACATACACACGCGCGTGCGTGCGCGCGGTGCATACTATAGTTAATAATTATTTGCAAAAATACACCAAAGCAATCGAAATTCGAATAATCACGTTGGTGTGGAGCCCACATTATCGATATGGCGATATTCGATTGATAAAGAAATTCGTTGCCGTGTTTAAAGCCATTACCATTTTTGATTACGCGTGAGAAATAGTTCGCATAATATCGATGTATTTCACAGTTGAAAGTGGGATCTGAGATAATGAAAAGTCATAATCTCTAGAAACTGGGACGAAAACCTTGACGGTAATAAAATATAGTACCACAGATACGGCAAAAAGAAGCAGTGGGATAAATAGTTTTCCGACCTCATTCATGAAAATGCAGAAATTGAAAAGAATAATGGAATTCACGTCGACGCGTCTATACCCAAAACGAATTCCTGGATGGTCCCGTTCATTTGTAAAGAATTTAAACGACATTTTATGATAATGGCCGACTACATCATTTAATTATGAAAGACCAAGAATTTCACTTCGGGCACGTTAATATTTTAGTAAAAATAATTGACACAACAAAAATGTTTGAGCTGATCATATTATATTGTACGTTTGACGACTATGGTTGTTTGCATCGTGAAACTTTTCCGGAAAACTGCGACAATTATTGTAAAATTTGTCTTCGAAACCGATTGATATTTTTTAATCTCTCTTGTGTTTGATTCGAAAATCTTAACATGTTGTTCATACTTTTTTGCGTTAACACGGTTATAATGAGATGAATTCAGTCATAAATAAAAATGACATTGATTTAAAATTGAATTTTACAATACAAAAATTACATAAAACCCTTAATGAAACATGTTTTTAGTAAGTATATTGTTATTTAATAACTACACCTCGTGAAATTGAAAAACGTGTCGAATAAAGACCAATTATCATAAGTGTATCCCGAAGACAGCTTAGCTTAGCCTCCCACAATAAAATATTTAATTAATCAAAAACTAAATATTTGTAAATTCACGGTAATAATATTTTAGATGAAAAAATATTATAAAAATCGTATTTTTTAAAATTAATTTTCTGGCCAACATATCGCACATTTTTTTTATTACACTATTAGTGATTATAAGAACATTTTAGTTATCCACAAGTTACTAAAATTTCGTTATACATTTACGTTTATATTCGACAGCATCTTAAAATGTCATTATTATCGCCGGAAGAAGAATGAAAGCGATTATGAATTAATATATACCAGACGTATTGAATTTATTTTATCAAAACTAAAGATAATTTACTATTTATATGTAGATAAATAAATGTGTATTTATATACGAATTTTAAATTTATAATGTATTTCATTTTGTTAGTATACTGTGGAATCAATGATTACAATTTTATGTTATAATATATTTCTTATATGGATATATTTTTGCTTCTTCCATTTTATGTTTTCTAAATACTTCATTACAACCATTAAATATTTAATATTATATCCATTTTTCTCAGCGGAAATTTCATTTAAACGATAATGGGTTTCAAAATTATTAAGTATATTTGGAATGTATGTATTTGTTGTATGCAAACAGTCGTAATGGTTATGAATTTTAAACTCGGTTATGTGTTATACCCATGTCGAATTGTTATATCGTATAAGCTTCTTTACGAAACAATACATTTTTATACCTGCCTAATACATTTTTATCTAGAAAATCTCAAATCTAATATAAATCGTGTATTACGTTTAATATATTTATATTTAAAACGAATCGTACTGCTATGCAATATTTAAATACAGAATCGTAAACATGAAGAGGAGGCTGAAGTATAAAATGGATCATATTTCTCCATACGTGGAAAAAGATTTGAATTTGACTTTTAATTACTTCTCGGTTATAATGTTCAGAATTTTTCAGGATGTCACAACTTATTTTGTACTTTTTCGTATTCCTATTAAAAAGTGTCAAAATAATATTGTCACTCAATAACACAAATTCGTGTAAAACTAAAACTGTCGTATCATTGGAACTAAAATTCCTTAGACTATTAAAAAATATGTATTTATAGTTTACCAGAATTATTATGTAACTTGAATTTTAAGTTGTAGATATTTAGTAAATAATTGGTGTAAATGAAAAATATGTACGACGATAATTAACATTTTCCACAGAGGTCATTATAAGCGTCTCATATATTGAATATTAATTTTTTTCAAATTATCTTTTGTAAATATGATTAAGTACGTTACAGCTCATAAATGTAATAAAAAACATAAATTTCAAGTGTTTTGGTAGAATTATTCCTATGAATGAAGTTTGCTTTAACGAAGATTAATTCTATAAAACAGAATAAAATATCATCGATGAGCATGTTTACTCAAAAACTGGTAAAACTTTAACGCATCTATGCTTTCAAAAACAAATTAATTATACTTCTCGTTAATAAATTTTTAGATTTTTGGCTAATATTAATTCGTATTCTCTATCCTAGTCTGGTGCTGCAACTATAAAATCTGTCATGCGAGAATTATTTTTTAGAACCCATAAATTATGTTCATATATTCCTGATTGGTCAAAATACATGGCTAAAATAAAGAATGAAATGATATTATATTGTACAATGTGAACACATTCAGGTAGAATGAGTGCTATTATCTATTTTAATAATGTTTACTCATTTCATGATTGAAAACACCATCTTTATACTAAATAGGCAATTCTGTAAAACTTTAAATTTTTAAAGAAACTTAAAAAATATTATGGTAAAATTGGTAACAATAATTTTTGAAACAGAATTGTTTTTTTTTTGTATTTTTAAAAGTCTATTTGTACAAAAAAAAATCATTTTAATGAAAATACAAATATATTATCATATAGGTTTCAAAAAAAATTGAAAGATGTTATTTATTTTCACTATTAATTATTATAATTATTAATATTATTAAAAACTCGAAATATAAAAAAGTTTATAAGAACTCCAATATTAATGTCATAACACTAAATTGATTTATTTTTCTTATTTTCAAAAATCATTTTTAATTTTACGTTTTGGACACTCTAAGAAAATAGACCCATGCGTTTGGTATTCGCAGTACATCCAGTTATATCGCGACATTGTATATATCTAAGAATTACAAATTTGTTAATGCCTATTAAAAACATTCGTTAATACAAATTTATTTTATGTATAAAAATGTAATTTATTTGAAATAAGTAAAATCATGACATCATATAAAAATGTATTTGTTTTTGTTAATACAATCATATAATTAATTGTTAACAAATTTCTGATTTCTACGAAAACTAATACTAAATAATAAGTTTCACTGAGAGTTGTTAACAATTTGTAAATGGAAATTCAACGTAATAATTAAATTTTTAAATTAAAATGTAGCAACGTATAATATTATAACGGATATACTTATATATTTATATATTTTAAATAATAAGTTAATCATTTATGCATATAAAATTATCTTATTTGATTAACTACATATTTAATAAAAATAAAATTTTTTTAAATAATCTTGATTGTAATAAATGTACACAACCTTTATAAATATATACTATAACAGAATGTAGGTAAATATGAGTGATTATAATTTTCTTCACTTTATGGTTAATATATACTTTTTTATATCTATACCTCATAATAACTTAAATTACTTAATTTAAAAGTTTAAAAACTATTAAAATTCTTATCTGTTATCTAACAAAATGCATATTATAATTTTTTAAATTATTGTTTAGTTAAAATTAATATAATATAATTTAAAACACAAGTGTTTTACACGTAAGCATGACTTTCTCTTCAAAAATATAATTTAGTATAAACAATGTTCAACTTTGAAAATGTTCTTCACTATAAGTTTAACAAACTTT
Source organism: Geopemphigus sp. TES_GeoC_2020 (assembly GCA_025469175.1). NCBI lineage: Eukaryota > Metazoa > Arthropoda > Insecta > Hemiptera > Aphididae > Geopemphigus > Geopemphigus sp. TES_GeoC_2020. The sequence goes on along the minus strand of JAIPRN010001255.1, from coordinate 1,692 downwards.
AGACGTTCAACAAAGTAACAGTTTGGGGGTATACAGCAGTAACCTTTATATACTTTAAGGTGATGGACAATAACTATAAATATCTGTATGCTAGCAATTAAAACAAAAACCCAATAATTAAAATAATCGGTTTTTTAAAAATATAAACATTAAATCTCTTATCGATTTCGGTATATCTTCATTCATCTATTGTTTTGATATTAAAAATTACAGTTAATAAGTCTGTTAATTATTTACTGATTAATGAACGCATTTCGGATGCGTAATCTTTCCAAGATCCATTATCGAAACGTATTAGAACACACCCAATGTTATTAAACATACATACTATGTATTAACTTTATTAAAGTATCAATATTATAAAACAATATCCATTATTTTAGGTATGCCAGTCATTTTATGGAATACTCGAATATTGTGTCGAATACTTAGCATTGTCGAACCATTCGCTCATTTTTAAGTTGAGAAAATAAAAACGTACATTAATTACTCCAATATACTACATCTTACATTATGTTTCGTAAACACAATTTAATTTTATCAATATAAGAAAATGTTTGTTCAGAACAAGTAAAACGTATAAGTACACAATATTTATAATATAAAATGTATTTCCTTATAACACAGTAAGAACTCACAATAATGATTTTTGACATGTTTTAAGAGCAGAGCGCCCCAAAATTTTTTGATACTTGCATCTATTTTTCCTAATTTATATGTAATACTCTCGTTCAATCATAATATTCATCGTATTCGTATGTAATATTATTTTAATTTGAGTGGCTAATTTGGTTTTGGGGTAAAGGCCCCATCAATGTACGCCATAAACATGCACCCGTGTTTGCATTTACATATTAAATTACATTTTATAATTATTATTATTATTATTATTGTGTTAAGTTATTATCAACATTTACGGATTCATAGTAGAATTTTCAAAAGGTTATTTGTTATCTTTATTGGGTACCTTTTTCGATATAATATTATAATTATACAAAATTTGTTCTGTTAGTTTATTCGAATATGGATATTAGATTTCCAACTTCAATAATACCATTGAGTTGTTGAATATAAGTTATATATTGTCTTATGGGTTTATTGTTTGTATGTACCGTTTTCAGCATTAGTCATTTTAAAACAGTTTAAGCCTCTCTCCTTATATGAAGGAATAGGTACATTTATTTTTTTTCCATTTTAATTTCGTTAAAATATTAAAATATATAACACAAATTCATTTTTGAAAATGATAGAAGTATTATTTTTATTAAAACAGTAATAGTTGATGAATTGAATGGGCTACCCTATCCAGTTATGTTGTATAGGATATCCATTGTCTATTACAGTATTGTAATGGATATTCACTAATAAGAAATATCGTGTTTTATGAATTTATTATAGTTTTCTTATAGAAATTTAGGTAAAAGAATAACAGATTTTCATATACTATGCATAAATGAAATGTGGATTAAAATATTAAATCAATGCACATTTATATTTGAGTTAAAGCGATTTCCTTTGTGTAACTTTTTAAACATGTATAATTCTCCGTTACTACTTCAAATTACAAACAGCGTACAAATTCCACGGGTTAATTGGAAATTACGTTACTAATACAAAGAAAGGTCTATTTCCAAAAAAAATTCTAATAATATTCTGTTAATATTTAAGCGTAATTTGCAAATCATACATTTT
>JAIPRN010001254.1:0-50444 GCA_025469175.1 Geopemphigus sp. TES_GeoC_2020 | reverse complement strand
TTTCACGGGCGCGCACGCGCGTTGCTTATATCATTATTGTGCGTAGCGTCGTCCACGCCTTATCATCAAAAGCGCGCCATCCGCCGCGGCCATTGTTAATGCGGGTATGTCGCCGCGGTGACAAGAGAATGAAAAATAAATAAACGATCGTAATAAACGCTCCGCGTTACGTCGCGGGCTCGCCTCGTAACGTACGTAATACCGTTTCGTATAATAAACGGATATATATATATATATGTTGTTGTTCGCGCCCGTTTCGAGATTACGCGCTTACTCGGGGCCCGCGACGACGTCGGCCTTTTCCATTCGCTAGTAACGGCGACGTTTCCGCGGAAGGCGTGGACATTTTCGTAAACCGGGGAACCGTCGTAAATGAACGCGCGGATATATTCGACGCGTCCGTGTCCGATACGGTTCGCGCGCGGGAATTACTCGTCCACGGTCGTTCGGGTGTTTTTTCCATCGTAGCGTCCGTTGTTTTTTTCACGAATCCGGCGGAGTGCGCGTTGCCGCAGTGTACGTACGTAGATACGATTGGACACGCGGGGCGTACTCGTAAATGTGAAATTTCACCGCGCGTAGTACACGCGCGCGCGCCCAACATCCTACAGTATTAACGTCTTCATTTCGGAAAATAAAGATACGTGTTTATTTCTTTTTTTATCCCGTTCGTGCGTCAGTTTGTAAACCAGTTTCGGCGTAGAGCAGTACAATAATAGAGTAGACGCGCGGACGACGACGCGTTTCCTGTGGTGGCGATGCGCGATAACAAGCCACCGGTCGGCCGCTGCAACGGCGACGTGGCCAGGATTTTGAACGAAACGGGAGCCGGCGAACGAAAAATCGTTTATTTCGAAATACTAGACGATCAAAAATTATATCTCAGCGTATTCGAATCAATTCCAAGCGCTTTCGTCCGTTCTACAGGGGTTTTTTTTTTTATAAAATTCGACGATATTTCTTTTTTTTCGACAAATCCTCCGGAATTTTCGAAACGAAACCGTTCGACCTTTCCTCGGTCGTAGTAGCTCTTATACGTAATGTTGTCGTTCGTTCGCGTATATTTTCAAGTGGAGGATGGGCCATGTCCAGGCAGAGTTTCATCGAAGTGTCTTTATACTCGGTGTATTCAATACCGACGTAATTCGTTCAAGTCTCTCGTCAAATCTGTAACCGACTTGTGACGTTATCGATAAGACGAGCAATTTCACGGATATTACCGATATTCGGTTCATATTTTCATTCGTTGTCCGCGGTAAATAATATTCAGCGACGTTCCATCCGTTAGAAAACTATCCGGTAATACTCTTTTCGTTATCACTAACGTACGTTAGTACGAATACATCTCATACGGTATTTGTTTTCCAAATACAAAGTTTAACGATATAATATGGCTGTCGTCGTTCGTTATTTTTTCGAAAACGCTATCAGATTTTGCCAGGCTGGCTTTTGAATAGTTTCTCGTTCAACCATTACTTTATTTGGCGCTTAAGACGATCGTTCTTGTCGTTTGTTTCGTTCGACGGTTTTGTATAAGAAACCAATTCACGGAAACCTCGACTGTAACGTGTATAGTGTACAATTGTACGAATATTGATAACAAATTACGCGATATATTAATGACGGGTCGATAAAAACAATACGAAAAGACGAACTTTATGAAGAGATAGTGTTTAGTTACGCCACTGGATACGTGAACGAACGAAAATCGAATTCGGCGACTATACCGTAGATGAGTATCGACGGTATTCACTTTCTCACGATTTTTTCGGAAACGATCGATACCAATTTTCATTATTTTCACGAAACTTGAGAAATTCGACGCGTTTTATCAATCGTATGAATATTGTCGTCACTATTATAAATGACTAGAAATAGTAACGATATAATTTTGTCGTCGGAAGAAAACATAGGTGAACGGGGAAGTAATGAAAATCTTACGAGATACAGCTTTATAATATTTTCTTGGGAACGGAGAACGAAATGGAAACAGGAAAAGGTAGGGACGAATGGAGGCAACGTGAACTCAACCGTTAGAACAACGGTAGGCCTAAAAGGTTCGTCGAGAAGATTTGGGGAAAAACAATGACGCCGACTTTTTTACCGTATTTATTAAATAATATGCCGCGTCACGGTTGTTTTCCGACGCTAATCGCTCCCTCGAAATAGGTTGTAACGATTGAAATTAAATAATGAAAAGAGCGATCGATTATTCGTCGGATGTGTCGCTTTGAAACCTGCCCTCTTTCGCTCCGGTCGATACAAAGGGTTTGCCAGAGTCAAGTACAGAAAATAACGATACAAACTCCGTAAATCGACACATAGCTTCCTCCTGGGTAAGATAATACGTCGGTGAGTAAACGTATAAAAAGAAATACTTAGTCGTTTTCGCTTAATTAGGATTGAAAATTCGCGAACCGTCGGAGACCGATCGAAGTCGGTCGGCGAATTGGTCCGGACCGATTGTGTAGCTCGAGTTTTTCGTGTCGTACTCCGAACAGCGCGCCCACCGTTCCGGCCGTTATTCGCTCACGCATTCGGCGTACACCACCGACGGGACGAAAACGTCTTAAGTCGGCCCGTTTCGAGTCTCCGTCCGGCTAACTGTCGTTCCCGCCGACGGGTACGCGGTCGAATTTTCCGCCACGCTCGTGCGGTTGTCGCGGGACAACACGAAAACCCGCGATAATAATAAAAAACGAAAAATACGTACGTGTTTTTTTTTCTAATGGAAGTATCGAATTCGACGTATTTTTATTTTTTTATGGCCTTCCCGTACGCCGTATAGTTAATCGCGCTTTTTATACGTTTATTTTTTCGTCCGTTCTTTCTTTTTTTCGTTAAACGTTGCCGCTCGTCGTCTGATATCGTATAATTTTTATTATTTTGACGTCCGCGGCGGCTGCCCGGGAAAAAATATATTATAATACGCGCTCGCCGTCGAAACCGGTCCCATTACGATAATAATTGTAAACTGTTATTTTTTTTCTCGTCGTCTTATTTTTCCCATTTTTTTTTTCTTTTTACTTCTCTCCTTCTGTACGTTATAATATACTGCCGTCCGAAATCTCCGCTGCACCGACCGGCGGTGCACGGCAGTTCGCTCGCTCGGGGGGATGAGGGGGGGTATATGTACGTCGTCCACCATTTTCGTCGTATCCGGACACGGCGCGTACGACGCAATCTGGAGACCCTCTGGTCGCGGTTCCCGAGAGACTTATATATCCGAGCGCGCGTTTTCGTCCCGCCACCGACGAACCCGGCGAATTTTGTCGCGTTCGCGTCGACGCGTCAACCGATCAAACGGTTGTTTATTCGTTCGACTGGCGGCTGCTAAAAGTACCAAAACGGCAAGTAACGCGTTCACTTTATACGTGTATAGATGAGCGACCGTAGTAACGGCAATTAATAACAGCGCTGTTCGTGTAGTGTTTGGGAACAACATACAGTATTTAGAGCGTTTATAAGGCGCCGGAGGTCTCGTCTCATGTTTCTCGTTGATCATTTAAAATGTCGAACGTTCGAGTCGCTTGTTTTTTTTTTTTTTGAAAAAATATCGAAAAATAAGATAACGAACCATCGCGAACTCCGATTCGAGCGCGTCACTCGGTCGGCGTTTTGTCGATTATTAATTGAAATTCGAGAGTGACGAAAAATCGTCGTACGCGAAAAACGAACGAACGAAAATCTAAAACGAATTCGTCGACAGTTTTATCGAGGGTTTTCGCGATTTTCCGTAATATTTAAATATTATTAATACAATCGTCGGGGGGGGCCATCGAAAAACTTTATTCGACGGCCACGGTGGATTTCCTACTGGACAGTGCGTGAAACGTAACGTTAACGTTCCAGACAAAATATGTATACCGTAAGACGTGTCGCCGCGAAAACAACACGTTCTTCGTTCGAAATCTAAAACACGAGTTACTTCGAACTTAACGAGTTGAAAAATATGGTAAACCGCCCACGTTACCGGTGGCGGGAACGATTTATGTATTATACGATATATGCGCGGTCGGTGTTTTATAAGCGGCGCGACTACCACCCGTCCGTCGAGTAATTCGGGACGTTCCTAAAATATCCTTGAAATATGAATTGCCCGAACACGAATCGTCCGAAACGACGGAGACAAATGCCGTCCGATTGGCAAATAAACAGTGGCGTAATACTGTTAATACGTTTCGAGATTTCGAGCCGACGCGCTTTTAATGAGAGAGCTATTGGGACACGAAACGAGTACGCGGGCATAATGGATTCGAATCGATACTACCCGAGTCTTTTCCGCCCCCTCGAGTGTTTTTCGCTCGAGCGTCCAAACAAGCGGTTACAATTAAACGTGTCGACGTTTCCGAAGTGTATAATAATAATTATCATCTCGGCTTTCGTGATCATATCGTCGAGACGGCGGCCGTCGCCACGTGCCCGACACCGAAAACGTCTATTTGCGCAACGCCGCGTACACGTATTTACGCGACGCGGGTATTAAACGCAATGTCGAAATAGTAACGGTCGGCCGACGGCGTCGCGCGAGCGGACGATTGTCCGGAGGTTGCGGAATGCGTTTTGAAATCCGATACGAGTGTTTCGTGGTACGCGGTAAGTACCGCCGCGGCCTACGTGCGCGTACGAGAGTAGTAGCGAAAAGTGCGCGTCTGATCGCGGTTTTGTACCGCCGCGGCGAGGACGGGCGTTTGTACGAACGGCGGCGGCGCCGAAGCGTTCACCGAATCGCGATAGACAATATGGGAACGGGAAGCGAACGAATTCGACGAGTAATATTTCCGGTTCGACGTAGCGATCCGGGCCAAACGCGTTCATAACGGAATACGAATATTTTTTTGGAAATTCGTTGCGGTTATAATATACGTCGCGTGTATAACGGCGCAAGTACGAGTATATGTATATATGTGTGTGTGTGTGTGTGTGTGTGTAGTCGAAATGCGTGTTCGACGTATATCTATCGCCGGTGGTCCGAAAACAACCGTTTGTTTTAGAGGCCGCGTAAAATTATTATTTAAAAAAAATAATACTAATTTCGTACAATATCGAAAACGACAAAACGTTTTTTTTTCCACTCGCAAATTGCCCGTAATATTACGATATGTTATATTTTTTTTTTCGAGGCAATTACGCGTTTGATAATAATAAGTATTACATTATTCGAAACTAGCAATATAATTTAACGACGTTATTAGCCGCGATATTGTAATAGCTATCGCGTTAATAGAACGGACATATATATATATATATATGGAACTTCGTGTTTTACACACAGGGTAATATTATACGCTTTTAACGTTACGATATCTGGCTATACGTACCAATTATACGTATATAATACGCTCAGGTCGGTTTCTTTTTTCCCGAAGAAATTTAACGCAATCTATACGACGACGCGAATAAGTCTACACGCGCGCGCACATATATTTTTTCACGCACTCCCCTTCGTCGCGTCGTTCAAACGAAATATCGTTTCATAATCGCGCGGTTTTCGTCTTCCGATTTTATCGCCGATCGCGTTCGTCGGCCCGCGTAATCGTCCGAGCAACGGCCGCCGAATTAGACGAGTCGCCGAAAAACCGTTCATAGACGGCGCGTTTACGTATTTAACGTGCCGCGTAATAATTCGTTCGCCCGGACCGGCCGATTTTCTTTTTAGCGCCCCGGGCCCGTTATGTGTACTCGATCGGTTCCGATAAAAACCGCCGGTCCGGGATCGCTGCCGTTTTCGTTTTCACGGGCCCGACGGATATCACGTTTCGGACACTGTTTAGGAGAAATCAAGTCAACGCCCCGAATCCTTTGTGTATCCGACCACCGAGTAGGTGACGCCGACGCTAGAAACGTAACGGTTATCGCGCTCTATGGTATGTACACCGAACATTGTTCTGCCGATCGCCAAATTCGATTCACGAACTCCGGCGAAAACGTTCGGTGGTAGCAACGAACAAAAATATTTTGGCGCGTACGTCGCCCGATAAACTTCCGAAAGTTAATTAATAGTCGAAAGTCGCGCACGTTCGCCGACTACACCGCTTTGTTATCCGAATCGCCGTGCCGTTCGGACGGAACCATTTCGTTTCACGAAAATAAGGAACGGACGTCGGTAAGAGCATTTTCGTGTGGACGTTCAAACGCCGAACGCGCAATAACGACGCGTGTACCCCTTAAAATATTTGTCGACGTGTTTCGATCGCGGACCCGCGGAATTCGCGGGACATGGCCGTATCGATCAATTTTCGCGACGTTCATTTGCGACACGACTATCCGGACGCTAACGCGAACGACCAAGAGTGTGTATGTGTGTGTATGAGGGGGAAAGTGTAGGAGGAGGCCGCCTTGGGTCGTTACGACTTATGGCCGAGTTTATTTGTTGGGAACGTTCCTCTTCAGGTAGCTGCGGCTCCACGGTGACATTGACGCGAACCGTGCGCACGATACTGAAACGGATAACGGTAATGTTCTCGCGACACCATTCGATAAAACGTTATTTAGTGCGTACGGAAAGTGAAGTGCGAGAAACGCCGAATTTCCCTGTCGCGATAAAAACTGAATAAATATCGTCGACAATACCCGTCGATGTGTCGAGGGCGTACGCGCAATTATTTATATGAGCGCGGGCGCAATGCCTAACCGCGAACAAGACGTGACGCTACGTTGAAATTGTCGCGCGTTTGTGCGGCGGAGTGGGGGGATTGAAAAAAGAAAAGAGTTTCGAAACGAATAGGAAAAGTACAATGATTTCGAAACGTTATACGTTCCGGGCCGTCCCGCGTACTACGGAAATTTAATCCCGTACGCGCCGCCAGTGTTTACGTACGATACACGGCCTAGTCGACGGAGTTGGCTTTTTTCTTCTCCACCAGCGGCGTCCTGTCCGTTCTACAGCCCGACGTCGCTCCATGTATAATTCAATAACAGTCGATATCTCCGTATTACGTGTACGTACGGTTCGAAATTCGATATTTAATTTTTTTTGAAACACCGTTGCTTCACGTTACTCCCGATCCGAATAATATATATATATATATATATGCACGTAATCTGTTTTCGACACATTATTATTAATATCATGTACGCGAATCTTGTCCGACCGCCGTCGCGTAACTGCTAGTCGATTCGTAATATTATATTATACAGTCGCGATTGTACACACACACGTATATATATATATTTATACGATTAACCCGCGAACTATATAATTTAGACGTCTTTTAAACCTTCGGGGGTCTTCATTTCCTGTCGACATTTATGATGTCGTGTCGTGTTTGCGAACGAATATATATTCGCCGAATAAAAAACTTCTCCCGTCTCTTTATTTCACGTATAATATTATACACTCGCCGAAATATTAGGTTTCGTTCGATAGGATATTATAATACGGAACCCATCCGTATATATATATATATGTACGTATCAAGGTTGAGCGTCGGCCAACGTAACGTTCGAAAAGTTAATTGAAACGTAACTATTATTTCGACGTCGTGTACACGTTTCGCGCAAACAATAATCGATAAAACTTAATCGGCGAATAAATAGCGCTGCCCTAGTAACGCCGCAGGGACACGCGTGTTTACATTTGGCGCGGTGATTTCGCTCGTCGAATGTATGCGGTGTTAGTAGAACGAACACCGGATGGTCGAGCTTTTCTGACGTTTAAACGTCGGAACCGAACACGAATGGCTTTAATCGATGAAAAATATTTAATCAACTCGCCAACCTTGATACGTATTCCGTTACAATACCGCTTAGGTCATTCGCGTCGGTATACGACAAATAGGCTATATATGTACACACACACACACACACACACACACACACACACACACAAGCATATACGGTCGCGGCGAAACGCTGCAAAGACTTCGGTCGTCGTAAAAACTCGTATATTTTATCGGCCGTACTTAGATTATTGTACGAGTGTATATAATATACCTACACACGGAACGCCGGGCGCGGCCGAATGGGACGGATTCTCGTGAACAATATAATATTATTATTATATTTTAAACGCGGTACGTTTCACAGTAAATAATTCGCGTTTATACGATTTTATAGACGCGATATATAACAACGTAAGTGTACGTATATATATATACACGATATTGTTTAAGCGTGTATCATATTGTGTGTCGGGTGCCCCGTATTAAAAATACGTATTAAACGACGATTTAAGCCGAACGTTCTCTCGGCCGGTCGTCGTATAATCGTCAAAGTTACGACCGCGACGACGACTACGTACAATGTTGTAATAACAGTGAACACGTACACACGCATATAAATATATATATATATATATATATATATATACGAACGTGCCGCGCTATTATTTAAAACGCGTTGTTATTTCGTGACGACGAAAAACGAACGAGAAAAATCGGTATTAAGACGGGGCCGTTTGTTTTTTAAATCGAACGTTTTCGTTTGTTCGCGAAAATTCGTGACGCGTCACGAGACCGAGTGGGATACGGAGCAGGCGTAATTTTTCGTTTATCGCCCGTCGGAAGGATCCCGCGGTGCACAGCCACAGCACCGCTCGCCGTGCCCCGAAACTAGGCGATCATTGGAGGACAACGCGATCCGATCGGTTCGCGGTCCGTTTCGTCTAATCTATACCGCGCAACGGTATTGACTTAGAAGCGGAGCGAAGACCGCCGGCGTTCCGTGTAAAAAAATAATACGCTCGCGTTTTACGCGCCGTATAATTATCGATTAAAATCTTACCGTATCTTCCGCTCGTACCCGACCGATACGACATTGTAAACGGTTTACACGCCCTAGGTATTCGAATGAACACGTGAACGAGCGAAGAACCCCCTCCCCCCCGTCCGGTCACGTACTCGTTTCCTCGTCAAACGAAAAATATGCTTGAAAATTACAAGAACCCGGTAGCGTAATTACGACGGAAAGTGATTAACGACGGATTCTTAACAAAAAAAAAAAAAAACGCGAGAAAATTCCGTTTCGTTCCAAACAATAAAAAATTGTCGTTTCGTTTTCCAATTAGTAAAACTCGTGTTCGGTCCAATTTACGATAATAGATACATTTAAAAATCGGCTGGATTCGCGGGGAAAATACAATATTAAGCGGACGAGGTATAAGGCGAGTGGTTTTTTGACCCGTTGCGAATAGTCCTAAACGGTGAGCAATTTTCGCGACCGGAATAAAAATAGAAAAATTTCACCACGTATGTCTCTGTAGGACCTTTTGTTTCAAAACTGACGATTTCGTAAATTTTCGCGCGTTATTATTTCGCCTAAAAATAAGTATACCGGCGGGTACAATAGACGTACACCACCGACGTACTGTTATTAGAAAGCACTTGCGTGTATATAGCGCGCGTGTACGCCTATTTAATTTGACGAGGACCAAACAACGCCGCTAAATGGCCGACTGCCCGTAAGTGTATCGGAAAATGGAAAACGATAAACTCGCCTAAATACCGAACGATTTCGAAAAAAAAATACGGTCGTCGGTCTTCGTACGAACAATTTCATATATACGCACACTTTATTACTTTCGCGACGTTTTACGGTAGCGATTATTCGATTCTATATTTGTATGGTCGAAATATGGCAATAGCGTATAGATGCTTTTAGACTCCGAACGGAATTGCGAGATTTTTAATGATATAAATACACGCCGGTATAGTTTTTATCGCGTGAAATTACAGACGCTCTGTATGTATATAATAATAGCTTTTTAAGTTTTCGTTTTGAAATGTTCGCGATTTCTTTTTCCTCCGCACAATTATTCGTGGTCGCTATCACTCTTAATAACATATTTACACCTAACAACTAGTACACGCTGTATAGAGTATACGGACACCGGTTCGTACGCAACACGCCTGTCCAAATGGAAATATGACCAAAAAAAAAAAAGAAGAAAGAAAAAACGTGAGCTACGCTACCTAATCTACTACGGCGCGCAAAGTATATACAATAGGTATCCCATATAAGTCCCGTAACACTTCACCGCGACAAGCGAATATTTGTTTTGATGTTATCTTTAACAACGGTTATCTCCTAGTAAATTCCAATCCGACGACTGACGGCTGTCCTTCGATTGTATCGCGAAAAATAAATTGTTCGAATCGAGTAAGAAAGTAAGTAGTCGATTTTCGATACGCATTAACCGAAACAAATTACGTATTCGCGTTCGTCGCGGTCGTTCCACCGTAAATTAAATTCAAAATTATACAACTTTTCGACGACGCGCCGACTAATTCCAGTGTGAACTTTAAATTCGGCCTAAAGTTCAGCTATGTTTCGAATGTGCCGTAACTCGGCGAGCCTCAACACTCGATACAGTTTTCGTAATAATCGTACAAAAATGACGTCGAAAAACGTCGAAATCGTCGAAAGTCCCCGAAAGCCGTGACGAATTTTTTTTTCGGAACGTATACGAAATCGCGTAGTTCAAACGAGTCATCTACGGACGTGTCGATGATGATACAAGAGCGGATTCGTCGTCGCACGATTGTCACCGTGACCACAATATACACGGCCGGGAAACGACGAATGAAACGAAACTATTCCGGGGCCACGATTTGTCGAACCGCCGGAGTTCGCGTACGTATTCGGGCCTGTACGTAATACGGCGATACGGCGTCCGTTACGGAACAAGCGAGAACGTGGGAAAATTCACGAAACTTCCCGTTACGCTACTGCAATGGCGAGGAGCCCTTTTCGCAACGAACGTTTTACGACGCGATTGCCGGACACCGTCGATCGACGGAAAACGTACGTACGTTCCCGCGGTCCGACTGGTTCGTCGGTCCGATAACATCTGCATAATACGCGCGGCCTCGTCGTGACGTATTATATATCGACGTTTTTTTTTTTTCATTCCCTCTAACCCGTTCGCGCCCGTAATTCAATACGATTTTGTTCGCGTATATTTATTTAATACGTTTCGAGCGGTTTCGGGATTGGATTTCGATACATTCTGTATGTGAATAACACGCCGGACCACGCGCGACGTCGCCGTCATATACGTAGTCGTCGCTCTCGTTCCTCCAGCCCGCGGCCGGCGCGTACGTTGTGCCGGCGAGACGCGGACACGACCGCGGCAACCCTGCGGCACCGGCGCCCTCCGGTGCCGCGGCCGGTGTACGGCGATCGTTCGTCGCCGTATCGTCATCTCGTATTAGTCCGAGTTGACGTTACGACGTTTATAGCGAACGGCGGAATGGCGCGTGGCGAAAAACCGGACGCGAAAGTATCCGCCCGCGCGGAGACGACGAGTGTTCGGACGGTACGCGGCCTATGGACACGGGAAGTGGACGGAAATAAAACGACGTCAGTGCTCTTCGCGCCGACGTAAACGAGACCCGAACGAAATTTCGCCCGTTGGACGGGCGGCCACTTTTCGCCGCCGAATCTCAGGTACGCGCGGTACACGTTCGTCCGCGCGATCGTTTTACGAACCGATCGGTCGTCGTACAATTTTCCGCGCAAATGTCCACGTATTTTACGGACGAGCGACGCGAAAACGTCGTATTCCGTAGGAAATCGCGTGCCGAATAATATCGACGACGGGATCGAAAAAGCTACGGAAAATTTAAGCGAGTGGAGGGGTAGAGTCGTTCGAATATTCCGAGTGGCGCGAATTCGGAAACCGACCGGGCGACGATATGACGGCGAGCGAGTAGAAAAAAAGCGGCGTGTCCACAACGTCCGACCCTTTCCGTACGCCACTCGATTTCGTTCCTCGGTTATACACCTGTCGGTGGCCGCGTCCCGACGTCATATTTTAAACGGTGAAATACGACGGTGTGACCCGCCCCGTATATAGCGCGGACGGGGACACGCGGTGGACGTGTTCTCGTCATTATCCGGATTCGCTCCCGCGCCGGTCGACTTTCCGCCACATAATAATCGACCGTATATTTACGTAACGTCGCGTGTACACGCTCTAAATACGAAAATAATCGACGTCTCTCTCGCGCGCGCGCGCCTCACAATGGCGAATAAAAACGAATTTATTATAAGCGTTTTTCGCGTCCGCGACTCCTCCTCGTTTGTTTCTTACCCGCCGAACGTACCGCGTTTCAGCGTACGTGTTTCGATCTCCGGAAGGCGTAAGTATCCTCGTTCCCCTTTGTATTCCGTACGTATCCGTGTCGACTAGTTCTGGGATTCGCCATTTCCGTTTCAGGCGTACGGGGCGGCGGCGGCGTCGTAATTTCGTTCGGGTTTCGTTTTCCGTTTTACGCCGGGACCCGTTTTCGTATGCCGACGGTGGCCGGTGACGTCTAACGGCAATTTATCGATTCGTGGTGTGTAACGTACGCTCGTCGCCGACCCGATATACGCGTACGTATACGACCGCCGATAATAGGACGTATAATACAACGTCGAGTCACTCCGTCCGTACACGATAGACGAGCGCGCGTGTACGTAACACGTGATTTACGAATAGACGGTGGAAAACGAAAATCCTTTGTTCCCGAGAACAACTCTTTAGTCGCGTAAACAACCGTCGAATAATAGTCGCTGCCCGTTGCAGGGGCGTCGTTTGACGAGAAGGCGTACGCGGTTCGAGTTATTCGAAATTACGTACTTCGTAGCGCTTCGGCACTCGCCAGTCGCTCTACGCGTTCGTCAATTACCCGGGCGTTTTTCATCGGCCCGGTGTGCGGTACACACCACGCTGTATGAACGAAAACGACCAAACAACGGTTTCCGTGTCGTTCGAATAATCGTCGTACAGGCTAGACGTGCCGATATGCGCACACGCTTTCCGCTCGACGTTTACGTCGAATATGCTTTTAATGGATCGTGTTCGAACGTCGGCGGAATTCGTTTTACGTTCGCGTTTTCGTTTCACCGTATACCGTATTGCCGTAGGCGCCTAGAACGAATTACGTAAACTTCCGGAACACGAACGTCCGGTTTCACTAGTTGCCGGCGTTCGAATCGATTGTAATCGAATGAAAACAATACTATTTTTCGGTAACGATTCGCGCGTATAATTTTTTTATTCGTAATCGGACGGAGACGACGCGGTCGTTTTAGACGAGACAGACGCGGAAAAACGAACGATACGCCCGAGCTTTTAGTAGTAACGAAATTCCCGGCGTTCGCGACGTTACGGACAAGTACGATAAAGTTACAGCCATAGGCGATCGACAAACGTTTAGTCCTTTAGAAGTGTCGGGTCGACGTTAAACGTGACGTAAACAATCACGCGCCGGTCATGTAAAGGGGTGTGGGTGGGAAAATGGCCGCCGGCATGTTACCATACCGCGGTAATCGACCGCGGTCAAATCGTTTATCGGAAACACCGTCGTATTGTCCGCGCGATTCGCCGACGCCGCTTACCTTCCGACCGGCTACTCGTACGTTACAATACCGTGTCCGTCAATTATTCGAATTACGCGCGTGATCCATCGGCCGTTACGCGATGCCACGAGCGCGGCGGGTATACGCGCTTAATTTTTCGGTCACGACTCGCTACGCGTTTGTTGGCAACGAAAACGTCACGAACGTCCGTTTAACCGCCGCCGCCGACCCGCGAGACGACCGCGTCGTAATAAAAAAACAAAAATTCGTTCGCGGGACGGCCCGGCACGTCGACCGCTTCCTCGATCTGGTCCACCCTTCGTTCCGACTGTCGTCGGATAGCGTTTAATTCCGAGCTATCGACGATAACCGGTCGTTTTGCCTACGAGACGACAGTGTGGCCGCGTTCGGCGTTCGTACCGACTATATACGCGCCCGAAATTAAGGCCGTATCGGCCCGAACCCGGTCCCGTTTGTTTCTACGTTATAAATCGGCGAAAAACTTCTCCCCGCTGCCCGGCGCGGTTCGAACTCGCCAATTTTTTTTCGTTCATCGCCCGACGTTACGCGCGCTAGAAAATCTTGACGGCGTTGTTTCAGCCGTTTCGCCGTTTATCGTACGGAAAACGTGTAAAAAACCGTACGATAAACAACCGTCACTTAAACCATATGGTGGGGCCTCCGACCACACAGCCGTCCCTTATAATAAACGTGACGCATGAGCACGAGCCGCCTCCACAATCATGTTTATTGTCCGCGGTGTTTACCGTCTTTGGTAACTCACGTCCAATCATCTAGCACCCTGACGGGCTGCTCTTGAAAGTAAAAAAGATCCGCCCGTCCCCGTCGTATCCACGGCACAAAACGCGGCGCACTTAACTCGTTCCATTTCCACGGTCAATCCGGCGCCGAGACAATCGGTCACTCGCTCGCCTTCCGGGTTGCATCTGTGAAATGTTCGACGTCCGGATCTTTCCTTCCGCCCGGTCCCGATTTACGGATCTACGGATCGGCTCAGAACTCTTGATTGGATCGCCGAAACAGTGGTCCCCTTACCGCGACAACTTGAACTCCACGAGAGGGACATCCCGAACCCCTAAAATACGCTAAATACTGTGCCGTACGACGCCCGTGTCACCCGAACGGAGAGTCTGGATGAACGTAGAACCCGAGAATTCGTAATGATCCTAGAAGGAACACGAGAGGTAAACTCGGACGAATCGTAATCGAAAACCGACGATTATTTTGGTTGTTCGCCCGACGGGAGTATCGGTTTTCAAAATATCAACCGGATTTTACCTAACGAGATCGCGGGAACAATGTTTTCTTTCATGACGATCGTTTCTTCCGTCTACGGTGAATATTTAACCATAAACGCGCCACGACGTGTATCGGTGTCGGCTTTATCGCCTTTATCATTTTTAACGAATACACTGTACGCGAAGTGTGCGGTGACGATTACGCGTCGTCGTCGTATTTACGTCATTACGAGCGTATATTCGATTTTCGTTTGTTTCGTACGACTTGAGGCTATCCGTATTTCGTACACTTGTACGATCGATTTTAATAGAGGTTTACAAACATCTGAATACAACATTCTCGTGCTAAATCCTGCTTAAAACTGTCACGACGGCACACACACACGCGTATATATATATATATAGAATCATTTCGATCTGATAAGTTGCCGGTTTATAATATATTTATATTATGTAACGATCGAGATCAATTCAGGTAACGTTATTTGTGTATTAGATAGTATGTATATAAGGAGTAATAAAAATTAAAATACGTACACTCTAAATTACCCGAACTCGGCTTACGTCGAAATGGTACAATAAAAATTTATTATAGTTCCTTTTTATTATCCGGTCAACCGAATAAGTTGCACTTACATATATATATATATATATACATAAATGTATATTACGCGTTATTCGGACGATAACATTTAGCGCCAAACGCGGGCGCTTCACAGTAGGTATAAAAGTACACATAAAATGTATAACGTTTCCGAATATATATATATATATTGTATTTCACGAATGTACGAAGTTTTTAATTTGTATTCAACTCCCCCATCCCCTTCCAATCGTAATCGTAAAATAAACGTTTAGAAAATCGTTTCGGTTTCTAATTTTGTTCGCACGACGGAGGCCATTCCATGTCCGCGTAGGAGAATCGATCGTTAATATTTATTCGCGGCGAACGAAAATCGCCACTCGAAATGGGTTTCTTTCGTAATTTACGCGGGACCGGAATACCGTATTTTCGTTTCATTATCGTATCACCGCGCTCCGCCGAACACTTTTTCATTTTTTCGACAAACATCGTAGTTTCGTTCTTTACTTAGGTCGTCTAGTGTTTACGATTCATGCATTCGGTTCATGCATTCCCGTCTTCGTCTACAATCCGCTGTTGGAGATTCCCCGATGCGCTAGAATTTTCGTTCCTCCGTTTCTACCGCTCCATAGGGTTTTCGGTTTATCGGCGTAACCGTTTGTATTAGAAAAAAGGCTTATCGAAAACTACCGGCAAAAATTAAAAAGAAAAATGGCCGTCGTGAATGCGTCTGATCAACGTGCGCGGGCCGTATAAAATTCGAGAAACGCGGGCTAATAATCTTATGAAGATTACGCGAGGTGCGACGCAATTAAATAATCTTTTGTTTCGCGCGTACCGTCTGCGCGCATATTTATTACGATTATATTCTAATCGGTACGATCAATTTTTTAAAATAAAAAATTCGAAATCGTAAAACGATTTTACGATTCAAATTACTATTATACCTATATATATATATATTAAGTATATACGACTTATCATCAATAGGTGACGTCACGTTTCGTACGTCCTTTCCCTTTATAAGACGATTGCAGTTTTAATGAAATTATATATATATATACGTTTATATAAAATATTCCAATAATACCTTTATATACATTATGTATAATACGAATGCAAATAACGTAATGTAAGAGGTATTTTAAACGTCTTCTTTGAACACGTCCTTCGTCGTATTTAGCTCTCATCTCATTATATAACGTTTTTACTCGCGTATAAACTCACAATCTTCTCTATTCAAATCGAACTTGTTTACGATTTCCGCGTAAAACATTCGATAAAAAAAGTATATACTCTCTTTCTCTTTCTCTCTCTCACACACACACACACACAACTAGTAACTACGCGTTTAATTGTAAAAAACAATAAAAAAAAAAACGTTAATTCTCGATATTTCAATGGTAGCGCTTACGTCGCGTTCGTAACTTCCATTAGAAATAGAAAATGATTGTCGCGCACTAACGCCGGTGGACATATTTTAATTCGCCCAAAATATATTTACGTACACGTAACGTAATATCACGTATGTTAATCGGCCCGGCGGTCGTGAAACGAAAAACGATAACGAAACAACGATTAGTATTAATGTAAATCGGCGGATTCCGAACCGGCCCGACTAATTGGCCACGGAAACGTTATCCGGGGAGTGAAAAAACGAAATTCCGATACGCCATAGGCGCGTATTGATATACCGTGTATGGGCTCGTGCGTGTATGCTTACACTTGGCGCCTGCCCGGGATCAAGTTGTGCCCGTAAAGACGACGAGTACGCGAAATATTATTCGTCACGCGCCAACGGTTGGAATTTCGAAAGTAATACGCCGCGGTCGCGCTTAGGAGGAGAGACCATCATTTACGGCGGTCGCATTTATTACGCTAGCCCGTCGTCTCACTCACTCCCGCGTCGCGAAAATATTCGTACTAACGATTTGATTCGCCGAACCGCGCCGATAGTAATTAACACGTCAATACAATAATCACGGTCGTAACGGTGGCGGACAAGAAGAGACGTAGTTATGATTTACGATAAACGATCGATATTACGTTATTAGGTAAGCGTACCTATTATATATATATAAATTGTAGCGTAATCGAAGGGAAAAAAATAATCGCGACGTTAATTAAACAATATACGGAACGAAGCGATAATTGGCGCGGTATTGTACACGTGGGAAAACGACGAATGTATATTTATATAATCGGGAAAGTATTACCGGCCGTTCGTAAACCGGCCGACAACTAAAACGGTTTAGGGAAATTCCGGAAGGACGAACAGCGGAGAGACATACGCGCGGGCTGTTCACGACGGACGGTGGACGTCGAAAATCGTGAAACGCTAACGGCGCGCGCGTATACGACGATGTTGCACCCGCCGTCGTGGCCACGGGCCATCCACCGTTAAATGAGTTGGCGATCGAACGGTCGGACGGAGATAATACGAACACGTAGTACTAATATATACCCCCAATCGATTTTTTTTTGGGGGGGGGAGGATTGTTATTGTACACGGACACGAATACGCGCGTCTACGTAGTGCCGGTATCGTTGCGGACGAGTCTCCGGAATTAAAAAGTCGTCGCGGTGCCGGAATTGATTTATGACAAAGGACTCTATCGTCGGTCGGACTATTATATACGTACGCTTACTGGCAAGACGACTGGCCGGCACGTGGTCGTTTAAGGACAAAACAATAATGCGGCGGGGAGGTGAGTAATGGGGAAGGTAATTAAAAAGGAAAGTCGTCCGGGCCGCGCGCGAAGGGAAGTGGACAGGAACGTAGGCAGCTCTCGGTAGCGCGTTATCGACGATTATTATATTATATTTCTTTCCCTCCCGTCCCATCACCACACACACACACACACACACACACACACACATACACATACCCGTAATTAATGGAAACCCGTGTGACCGACCGCCGGTTACTCTTGTACGTAATACCGACGGGGACAACAACAACGGCAAAAAAAAAACAAACCGAACGATTATATTTTATACGCTCGGGAATAAAAACCGTCGATAAGGAATAAAACGGCCGTTATCGTACGAAATTGTGTATACACACCGGGCGTAATATTAATCAAAGTTCTCGTAATAATCGTTTCCAATATATATTAGACGTATTTTACGCGTTTTATTTACGCGCGCGCACACACACACACACGTACGTCCGACACAAAACTCATTCGTATCGCTTATCGCTTTCCAAAATCAACGTGTGAACGTACCCGTGCGTGTTATATATGTATATATATATACATTGTAAAAACGAATCGTATACGGAGGTATGCCGACCAGATTCGGATTAGTGGGTATTTAAATTCCGTCAATAAAAACGCGGAGATTACGTTCAGATCCGTGCGTTTCGACGACAAAATAACGACGCCCGTAACGTGAAATCGTATTATCGCTTAATAATCGGAATTTGGGTTATAAAGTAGCCGAAAAGCGCGCTGATTTCGTGTCCGGAACCGAAACGATTTGACGCGCGGATACACACGCGCGCCGAGCGTCCCTCGCGAAACAGCGGCGAACGCCGCGTTACATATACCGCGCGCTCGCCTAATTACGTCACGTCCGTGTACACGTTCCTCGTGTCGTACGCCGCGTACCGATATATCGGAAAAATTGTCCGAACGAGCGGCACGCGGGCGCGTGTTTATATTTATTCGTACTCGGCCGTACTACGCGCGTATTGTTTAATTTACGGACGACGATTTACGGGGGGGGGAATATAAATATATAATAATAATAATTACGAAATATACGCCGCGCGCCGTAATCCGACGCCGTTATACGATACACGGCGGTAGCGCGTACGCTATAACGATCACGCGACCGCGATTACGTCGTAAATTATAACATAATACGGGATACGTTCCCCCGATCGTTTTTCGAAAAGGCGCGGACGATAAATCGCCGCTAATACGAACGGCCCCGGCCGAAAGGACTAGGAAACGTCGCGTTCGGTCGACTCGTCGCGCCCGGTGCCCGCGCTACGGAAAACGATTTTTCGGTCGTTCGACGGGCGCGGAAAAACGATCGTCGACCGGAGCGCGATGAACATTTACGGGAAACGACCCAGGTAGGTACGCGACGCCGGTCTCGGGATATCTCCAATGCGAATTTCCCACGCCGGACGGCCGGCGTATTCAATCGGTCGATCGATCAAATCGCGGTATCCGTCGTAGAAGACGGTTTTAACCGCCGGTGAACGTCCGGTACGCGGGTAATTTCGCCGTTAGTTATTAGAAAAACGACGAATGCACTCGTTAACGTCGCGAATCCGTGAGTACCGCGCGCGTCCGTGCGCGGTGAGGAGGGGAAATGAACGAACGTCCCGACGTAATCCGGCAGATATTCGTAGTCGCCGGTTCGGAAATTTCCGATTCAGGCCTACGGACAATCCGGCTCGTTTACGTAAAACGACGGGGCACGATAGTTACCCGTTCGCGGTATACTTTCCGTAACGAAAAGCCACGAAAGAACGGGCCCCCCCCCTCTTGTGCCGGCCCTTATTGTGCGGTTACCTATGATGTGGTCGGACCGTCGAACGTAAAAAAACCTCGGCGCTATCGACGAATCGCGTTCGTATATTTATTTAAAGCGTATTACGCGAACCGTAATATCTAAAATAGCGTAACGTCATTGGCTGGCGCGCGGGGAATTTACGGTACGCTCGCGTTTTCGTCAATTACGTTAATTAACAATACGATACGACATGATCGAAAAACGGAGGAGATCTCAACCCTCCTCCCCCCCGCGTCCACCAACCAGCATTCGATCGGGAGAGTTGTCCACACAAATACGTACGTAGTGAAACGGCGTCGCGAAACCGTTTCCGTCCGGATACCCAAGAAACGTCGTTTTCAATATTTATCGTAAATCGTATACGATTTTTCCTAGTTAACCGGTACGCACGTTCCGCTACTCGCGGCCTACACATATCATCCATGTCTAACATCGGTCGCCAAACGTAAAACGATAATAGTCGTCGAAGGGTCGGTGGAATTAATGTTTAGATAATAAAAATCTCGCCGACGTACGCGAAGAACGCGTTTCGTTTATCGATGAATCGGTGGTTAGTAAAAGGAACGTCATTTTCGTAATAAACGCGCAATCGTCGACGGTGAACGGACCGAAGTGTCGGACGCGAAAACCAGAGGGGAAATTCCCGGCCAACTCCGACGATACGACGCACGCGGTCGGAAAAACGGCCGTATTCTCGACCGGAAATGCGGTAATTACCGCGGCTATATTCGTACGACCGTTCCGCGAACCGTTGGTTGAGGGCCCAACAGTGGCTAGTCCCGAAAACACGGTCGTTTTCCGTACGGTTTACGCAACGTCGTGCGGTCGACACGGCCGCCGACTACGTAGATCGCGGAACGCGCGTGTTCCATAATGTTCGTGCGCCGTCGCGGTAAACACGCGCGTACGACGATACGTTTGATACGGAAATCGACTGGTCAAGCGCGGGCGAACGTTTCGAAACGCGAAACAGAATGGTCGAGACAAAATACCTGGGCGTCTATTTCGATCGATCCCTCGAGGGTTTTCAAAGACTGTAATCAAATCGACAAGAATCCGGAACACAATTCTGAACAAGTCAAGTCCCTATTCCCGCCAAATCTAAACTCCTTATATACCAACTTTATGTTAGATCTGTCGCAACTTACGCAGGACCCGCACGGGCACCCCTAGTCTCACGAACCAGTCGGTGAAAACTTGACACAGTACGAAAAATCATCCTCAGGGACGTCACCGAATCTTCACAATACGTATCGAACTTGACCGTCCGAAAATCCTCCTCCATTCCGTACACTATCCGCGACTGAAAACAGCAATATTCTTCTATTCTATTTCCGTACCGAAATTCCCCGACACCCGTGCTCTGGGTCAACCGGCAGGTCTTCTAGTACCGAACGAAAACCTTCGACCAATCCAATCGATCAACCACTAACGAAAAATCAACGACGACTCAAACATTCGCCCGCACTGCTCTGAACCGTAGGCAAAAAGCCGTTTAGCAACAGCGAAGCGCGAAAAGCGTTTCGAAACGCCGTCGTCCCGCTGGAACCGTCGGTGATCGTGTACGGGTTACTAATATCGAACGGACACTCGGGCTACAGAATACACGCGCACAAAAGACCTGTAATTGACGCGGCCGCGTCGTAATAAACGTAACGCTTCGCAAATGTATGCGCCGCCCGGCGGTGCCGACGACGATTCGGGGTCGGGAGGAGCGCGTGGGATCGCCGCCGGACCTTTGACGGCGTTCAAATTATTCATTGTGCGAGCGTCGGGCACACGCCGTCGAACTCGTTCGGGACGCTCGCCTGTCCCCGTGGGACATAAACTCGCGGCGGAGCGGACGCGTTTTATGTCGTAATAACTTTCGCGGCGACGGCGTGTGGGTGGGGCACGATCGAGGGACGAGAGGAATTTCCTTTTTCTCGGGTAACGCGTGTATAATAAATATAATATATATATATATCGTATAAAGGCGGGAGGGTACGAGACCTGAATAACACGGGCAGGGACGCGGCGGATTTATTAGACTCGGTAAGTACGAATTATTAACGCGCGCCCGAGCCAATTCGTAACGCGTATATTTTAGCTAGCGGCGCGCGTGCGTCGTCGTAAACGGTACGCGCCGACAATAGAGCTACCACGCGATTCGGTAATTCGATATTTGCCGAACGTCGCCGGTAAGCGCGATTTTCGATTACCGTTCCGTCCGTGTCTCCGTTCGAAAATCGTTTCCGGATTTAACCGATCGTCGTCGCCCGTCCGCCGTCATTTCCACGCGAATAACTACGCCGGAGTGATCGTACCGTCGATCGTCTTCGTTCGTTCCAAACAATGACCGCGTTACGGGGGACGCGCCACGTTTTACCGCCGCGACCCACCCGAACGAATTCGAACGGCCCCGGAAAAAAGAATTCGCTCGCAACTTCGTTGATCGGTCGGCGTTCGGCCGTTGACGGTGACGAAACGAAACAACGAAGACGAACGTGTGTACCAGTAACGGGCGCGCGCTGTACGTAATTATTATTCCGTGACGATGTAAAAACGGCGGTTCGATTTCTACTCATAATTTGCGCTAATTCCGCGTAGTTGTACACGACCGAATTGGCGTCGACGATTTACGTAGGTATATGCACCGCGACACTGTCCGACGCGATTTCAGCGTCGCGGTTAAATTATTATTGTACCGCTAATAAAAAAAAAAAAAACAATGTCCGCGTTGTTTTGGTCACGAGCCAAACGAATTTTTTTAACAACGTGATTCGTACACGTCCTAACGTCCGTTCGGACGAATAATATTCGTTACTTTACGATCGTCGTGTATATACGTATATAGCGATCGTACCCGGTTTTTCTGGGTAGTAAAATGGCGAATTTCATTAATTCGATAGGAATTGTACGCTGCGTAACTAATAACGATCGGGGCCGTTCAATTACGACAATGACACGTCGCCGATGTTCCGCGAGTGTTCGACGTTTACGGAATGTGGCGGGGACGGGAGGGGAGATATCGTGGAGAATGTAAATTCGAAACGGCCCGCGCCACCTTACGATACGGCGGGCCCGAATGACGACGACGCGCCAATACGCGAAATAATCGAAAACAACGGGCGGCGAAAAATGTCGTCGGTTCGCCCGACCTGAACGTGTTTCGAAGACTACGACGGACGTAGTCCATTTTGGACGAAACGCCGAGTTATCCGGACGGCCGGATCGAGCGGCCGCGGTATTCGTCGGTACGTTGCGACGACAACGATCGGTGCCCGGCCAACGACGGCCGTTATTCTTTTTAAACGGACGACAAGACCCGCCGATGAACATATTGTGTACGTACGTTTACCGAATAAAGGCGCTTGACCGAAATACGAAACGGGTCGTGTACACGTATTTGTACATAACGCGAACGAATCGAACGCGGAATACCGGTTGGAACGTCAAATATAAAAAAAGTAACCGCCGTAACTACCGTTCGTGTGGTCCCGCGCGCGGCCAGTAGTACCGACAACGGCGTGAGACGTATATTTTTCGATTGTACCAACGGCGACGGTTATTCGTGGCGGTTTTTATGGTGACGGGCGGGCTGATGTCCGAAAAAAAAGGTTAACGCGCCCGACAGTTGGCTATACGTTCGCGATATAAACGAAAAAAATTTAAAATCCGATTAGACGCGTCCTTTCCGTAATTTCGTGTTGTTATTATTATTATTAATTCGCGTATTATACATGTCGCGTCGAGGTCGAAGGAGCGAATAAAGACGTACCGGGCGCGCGTGGTCTTTTTTAATCTCGCGGTTCGCGCGAGGGCACGTTAGGATAAACGATTTTATAGCGCCATAAAACGTTACGGCCTTGTATTTTTTTCTTCCATTTTTTTTGTTTTTTTTTTTTTTATGTATCGGCGTTTTAAAGCGTCGGATTTCGTACGTATAGGGTTTTTTTTTTAATATCTCGGAAAGCCAATTTTTGGCTAGTGAAATAAATACATTAAATAAACGTACAATCGCCATATTTCGCGTTTAAATAATTTATTTTTCCAACTTGCTCGACCACCGCGAATCATATCGATTCACATTTCGTGCCCCTATTATCGGCGGTCGTTTCGTATTTCGTTTCGTTTTCTATGTATCCCGTTCGTAATTTACAGCGCTCGCCGGTGCTTTATTTCCGTTCGGACTTGGTTCGTACCATTCAACAGGTTTACCGGTCGTTTTTGGTTAATCGTTTGCCGTCGCGATATTTGCGTGTTTTTTTATGAGCGTTACGGTTTGGACGGTTCGTCTTGATTCGCGATTCAATCGGGTTCGCGGTTATTGGCTAGAATCGTTCGTTGTTTGGGGTATATTCGATGGTCTCTAGTTTGATACAATTTGGACGGTTCAAATTCTTTTTACGCGACGTCGTCTCCAAACGGTTTTTCGATTTGATAAGAACGTTTCGTAAACGATTATTCCGAACGTTGTCCCGAATTTTTTTTTCACGACGTCGATAAATCGGTGGTGTGATTTCGCGTCGACGAACAATAATTATTCACGTTGGAAAATAACGCGTTTGTGAACGAAAGTAGAAAGTTTCTCCGGTTATCGTTTGTCGTCATCTCCGATAAAGGGGAGTAGTTGAATATCGTACCGACACGACTAATGACGCGTGATCTTTTTGAACGTTTTTCGTTTTCATTTTTGAGTGATGACGTTACGCGACGTCCATATCGGCGTTTTAACAAAATACGCTATCGATATTATAAACGTTCGCCGTACGTTAGCGTATTCTACACGCACACACACACACACATATATATATGAAAATAATTTCGCTTGCGCGATAAGAGAATTCCAATGAGGCTGAAAGGTAAGTTCTACAAAAGACCGGCTATGTTGTTTTTAAAGTGTTGAGCGGTGGACAAGAAAATAGAGGGGAGAATGAGTGTAACCGAGATGAGAATGCTTAGACGGATCAGTGGGATGACAAGAGAAGATAGGATAAGTAATGAATATATAGAAGGAAGCGTAAGAGTAGAGTCAATTATGGATAAAACGAGGGAGAATAGACTTCGATGGTTCGGTCATGTTATGAGGAGAAAAGATTCGGAAGCAGTAAGAACAGTTATGGAATTGAGCGTTAAATGAAGAAGTGGAAAGACCAAAGAAGCAGTCATTGAACGGGATTGAATGTGATATGAAAACTGCTGGTGAATGATATGGTAGATCGAGTCAAGTGGAGGTTGAGGACCCGGGTGGCCGGACCCTAAATCGCTGAGAGAATAAGGTCAGGAAGACGAAGATGAAAATAATTTCGCTCGTGTGCACGTGGCGTTCGTGTGTTTCGGCCTAACGACGAGAACGGTACGACGGTTTATTCGGCCGCGCTTGTTCGCGAAAACGACGTATTGAGCGCGTCAAGTTTGAATACAAACGGCGTTTCGACGGGACGCGTCCACGTTTTACGCATCAACGTTGATAAGGTTTTTGCGTTGCTTCGTACGATGGACATTCGTCCTTTGTCCGAGTTTTTCGAGTAAATACCGACTTTTCACGCGTTTCTTTCGTATTTGGTTGATTATCGCGCTTGGGCGGTGTATTCCGGCGGTCCTAGGGGTCTTCTTGGTTTTGTTTAAAAGGTATTTTTTTCCGGTCGCCGCCGTTGTTTCGGTCTTTGTCGACGCTATTTTAACGGATTAGGCCGTTTCGAACGTACCGCGGTAGCTTCGTAATCATTCTCCGGTACGTCCGCTCATTCTCATACCCATCGCGTCGTACGCTATACAAGCGAGCGCGCGTCCGGAGGTCAGTTTCGCGTCTCGCTCTTTTGGTTTATTACGCGTCGTCCGTACGGATATGACGTGTTCGCTCTTCGGGACGACAATAAGCGTACCGCCGGTATTTATCGCGAAAAAAAACAAAAGTTTTAACGAATACGCGGCGTACAGGACGCGTACGAAAATGTCATATAGCGTCGATATTTAGATATATCGTCGGGAGTTGGACGCTCGACGACTCCCTACCGTACGGTAGACGTGTGACACCTGGGCACGGACCTTTGCGCGCGGAATATACGCCCGGTGCGCACGAACGGGCGCGCGTAAATTATTATTATTTTATTACCGTCTACGAACGATTCGTTTTAGCGTATTGTGTAGTAAATAATAATAATTAATCGTCGTTTACATCGGGAAAATTTATTCTACGCGAATTAACGCCCGTATTTATGCGTATTACAAACGCGTAGTAAATAATAAATATAATTTATATAAAAGACGCGCGCGTATACAGACGGATAGGCGAATTTCGTCATAATTTATTCGCGGTTCTATTGCGGACGCCCGCGTGTGTAATCGGATACGCGTATGGCGCGCGCCTTTTCTCGTTCGTGACGATTATTATTAAATATATACGTATATATAATTAACGATAATATACGACATATTTTCGCGCTATCCATCGTATACGTGTATACATATATATATATATATATTCGCGATAAATTTTATTATCCCGCGATCGTCCGAAATTTATAATAAATCGGTATCCGTTGGGCTCAGCGAAATAATAACGGCCGCTGTAAATATTAAAGCGCCGGGAAAACGAAAATAGGCGTACATACACTCACACCGTATCCCGCGAAGATTTACTTAATTTAAAATGGCGGCGTAACGGTGGCGTCTGTAGGTCGCAAACGTATTAGTTAATATCGTCTCTACAAACCCGTGTACGTGCTATAAATATCCCGTACGAATTATTACGAAATGATTTCGTAAAGCGACTTAGCCGCTTTCTTAAGCTTTTATTACTAAAAACAACGACAACAAAAAAACCGACGTAATTTACGCCGATCGGCGTCGGTAAGTACGTAATCGACGAGCGAAATAAAAGGAATCCGCGCTGACTCGCGTTCGTTATTATTTATGTTTCGCGCGTACTATTTCGGCGATAATTAAAATGAAATTCCTTCGCCAACGATATAGGCGCCACCGACGAAATATATACGTATTCGTACGCGCGCGTTTAAGCCATTATTTAATGACGTCGAAACGAAAAACTGTGAATACACTTTCGAACTTAACGCGCGGACCTTTTCAATCTCACCTAATCGCTTACGGTAAGATAAAAGCGTGTACGCGCAAAAACATTCATAGCCCACTAACGCGTGTAAAACAAATCGCGTATTTACACAAACGGATATAGGAGTTTGACGACGTGTACGTACTACACGAATTGTATATATATATAAACGCCTTGACTCGTTATTCATTAGCCGCGTATTAGTAAATATTTGTCAACTATATACGAACACGCGTGTGCGTATGTTTTATTCTATATATATATACAGTAGTTATTCAAACATATTTTTAAAACGTTTAGTCATCGTAGAAACGATCGAAAACGGTTTAGAGAAATAAACGGCGTACATAAATACGGTCTTACGAGCGTTTATGGTACGAAAAATACCAGGAGAATTTCGAAACGTGATAATAGGGATTAAACGGTCGTTTGTAACGGTTATACGGTAATAGTTGTAGTTATCGCGGGATAAAATCGAAACGAAACGCGTCTAGTGGTTACTTCGGCGGCATTTCATTTTAGACGTTTGCCGCCCTATAACCGTAGAGCGAACCGATTCGGTTTACGGCCGACGAATATCATATCGTTTCGGTCATTTCCCGGCTACGTTTGAATAACGCGAGAAATGAATACCACGAAACACCCCCGAACGAGTTGTCGCTGTATATAAATGGCCCGCGACTTAAGTCTGTACGCGTGAGTGTACATAATTACGAGGTATATTTTACCCGTAGGTACACACGCCGTTATAAATGATAACGCGTAATGTGCCGACGGCAGAAACCGATTATATTCATCGTGTCCGTACGACGACGGCTATATATGTGTACAACTCGATCGGCCAAGATTGATTATGGCTTTTTCAAAAGCCGAGAACCGAAACGAAATATCGTATAGAATATTGCGAGGGGGCTTGGTACGCGGCCGCCGTTCGTTCATTATACGAGCGCCGAAGAGGAGTCGACGTGGCGTAAGGACGTCGGCGAAGAGGAAAGTTGGGGTCGTTTAGTTTTGGAAAACGTCTCCGGGAAAGATAAACCGCGCGCGCGTTTATGGTCCACGCAGAACGACGGTAGCTGTACGGTAGCGGAGGCGGTACTATAGTACTAGCGTAGTAGGAGTAATAATAATTATAAATTATGGAAGAAACGACGAGCGAAATTCCGACGCGGTCCAAAGGATTCAAAAGCTACGAATAAAACGGCTTCGTTCGGCACCGCCGTTGTCGGAAGTACCAACGGCGTAGATGGAGGCGTAAAGGTAGGCCGACGAGCGGGGATTGTTATATTTACGTGTACGTAACTTAACATCGGCGGCGTTGCCACCTCCATACTCGTCCTGTGTCGCGGACCAAGCGCTACGGTATTTTCGGAACTTCGCCTAATAACCGATATTTTGGAAACCAAAAATTAACGGCACAAACACGACGCGATTAGACGCGTATATTATTTTTTACTCTCGTAAAGTACGCAGTTTTGTCGATACAATTGGGTTAGGTCAGGTTCGGGACACTCTGCCTTCCGGCCAGTGAATGTGTCGCCGATAAAGTCGCGGTTAGGTTGAAAAACTGTTGAAACGTACACCTGTAATCGATATATTCGTGTATTTGACATTTGTAAGTGCCGCCCAAACGCGTAATTACAACCGGCCGTGTCGATTAGGACTACCCGTTAGGTGTGTCGTACGCGTACGTGTTTACCGTGTACACCGAATCCCCTATTATATCGTTGGCCATAGACAACGGTGGCGCTCGGACACTATCGTTGCCAATACGAGGCGGAAGTGGTACGCGTATTTCGAACAATCGTTCGTGTCGGCGAAATTCTCGTTACAAATATACGGTACACGATTACTTTCAGAGAGCGATCTCATGACCGTGCCGTCGTTCGTTCGTCGCTAACAACGGTTAGGACTATTAGTTACGCGGGCTACCGGTTCCGCGAATGAACGGGACAGAAACAGACAAAAACCTCTCGTCGGGTATAGAACGAACAAATGGCGGACGATAAAAAGTCGCGCGGTGTCGCGCGAAATAACAGCGACGGCGACACCCTGCCGAGTACACACGCGGTACATATTTATTGCACGGTATAACACGAAACGATTACGACGGATCGGTTATGTAGCGCGCGCGATTGAACGGCATAGTACGGTACATACCGACGTACGCTTTCGGTGGCGCAGATTACGCCGGTTTCTATCTGAGAGCTGACAGTTGGCCCATTCGCCGTCGTAAACAGTCGTCTTTAAAACGAAATCCGACGACGTTTTATTCGAGAAACGAGCGCGCCGACCAATCCGTACAGAAATCACACACACACACACACTGACGTCGGATTCCGTTCGGTTTACAGTTAAATCGGATGAGCACCGAGTCTCTCCGAACGATCGAACGGATTATAAACGATTTTTAAAGATAATCCGAAGTCGACGATGTTCGCTTGTAAATAATAGCGGAATAATTGCGCCGCTCCTCGGCGTATTTGTAACGCCAGCCGGTAAAAACGTCTGTCGGCGTTTCTCTCCCCCCACCCGTCCCAATAAATGGCAAACGTCGTCGCGATTCCGCCGTCGGACCGACCGACATAATACAGTACACGTGTACTTTACGCGACGCTTATCTTAGCCTAATTAATAGGGCCAATACGAACGTCCCGCGTTTTTTTTTCGCCCGATACCCGAACGGATTCTTCGTAAATGTTCCTTCGAAAATCTTCCGTCGCGCGCGCCCCTCCCCCCTTCTTTATATTATAACGGCTGGTCGGCGTATACGTCGGTTAATTATCGGGTCAACGAAGGCGTTCAAAAAAAAAAACTATTATTTTAATTTACCCCGCTACGTTCGGTAACGTTGTTTGTTCCTTTTTTATGGCTCGCGTTTCGCGTCGATTTAAACGAAGAGTAGTACACCGCGTTCGTTTCCGGCTACCGTAATATCACGCGAGACGAGATCGTGGATAGTTAATTAAAACGAAACCTATCCGCGTACGAATCGATTGTTACGGTTTTTGTTTTCCTTTCCCGTTCGGATTTATCGTCGAATAATATTATAACGATAATAAAACGCGGCAGCAATGACCCCCTCGCGATTACCTCTCGTATTATTATAATATTATTTCGGTAGAAAATCGAGGGAAAATCCGAAGAAGTAGCCGTTTCGCGAAACCGGTTTGCCGGCCGACCGTGGGATTTAAATACGCGGCGGATCATTGGCACCTAGTTGACCGGAGCCCCTCAGCAAAATCGAGGGGGAGGGGATCAATAAAAATACGACTCTACCGGGCGCCGCGCGCGCGACACTATTCCTGTGGTTAGTATAAAAATTAATTGATAATTTACCGTCGCCGCTAATTAGTTATGGAAAAAAAGAAACCGAAATAATAAATACGCGTACGTGTATATACTACTCGAGTGTCCATTATGTATAATAATTAATTAGGTAACGAACGACCGACGTTATACGAACAGTTAATGGAGTTTTATATTAACCGAAAAAAATAATGAAACGTAACCCTGTGCGCGTGTGTGTGTGTGTGTGTGTGTGTGTGTGTGTTCAATCCGAATGATAAAAATTGATTGGGTAAAAAACGGGTTCGTTATACTCGGGTAGAGGTATCGAACAAGTGCATTGACATTTGTCGCCTAATTATAATCGAAGTGTATGTCTAGCGAACAACATCGAGGACTTAATAATTTAAATAAAATATCGTTTACGGGAGAAGACGGAACGGTTGACGCGGGGCGTGTGCGTTCGTAAATTGATATCGGTCGGCGGATAAATGGACGACCGCTCTCTCGCGGTAGTGTTCGAAACGCGAGACGAACTCCATATTCGTCCGAAAATAAAAACAACAAACGACACGGTAACCGTCGTGTTTGTTAAATGATTATTAAAATTATAATTATCGTTATAATTTATTTAAATTATCGAGACTCCGTAACGAAATTATTTTTAATTTTCGCGGACGATTATTATTAATATTCGTGTAATTAAATCCGAAACGACAAATATTATTTCGTTATTAATCGACGCAAAAAACCAACGGGATAAATATGTCGTATTCTCTTAAATTCGTCGTGATAATCGAATAACGTAAGACCGAGCGATTGAAAAAAATAACGACTCGAAAATAAGCGATTTGGTTTTAATGAGGACACGCGTATACGTACATATGTATACATATATACCTCTATTGTATTTACAATGTAAACCGCAGATCGGTATCGCGAATGTTTTTAATTAATTTAATAAAGTTAACGAATAGAATATTCCGTCCGGTTCCAACGTTTATTATAATTAATAATTATCGTCGTAATTTTAGTACGATATTACTATCGTAATTATTGCGCATAATTGACCGGTCTGGCTGAGGGTAATTAAACGCCGGGCGGAATGTCGGATTTATTTATAAAACTGACTTTTACCGCGGCCCGTTTATTTATTAACAGCGTCGTCGATTACGGTTTACGGCGTGTTTGGCCAACGCGTGTGTTGTTCCAGTACGAACGACGCGGCTGACAAGTGTGTCCGTTGGGGTAGTAAATACGTAAAATACGTTTCGAAAAATAACAACCGCCGAACCCGAGGCACCCCGACAGTAACGAAACCGAGCGGATTCACGGGAGCAGCTGCGACCCGATAAACACGAACCCGTCGCGTTCGCGTCAGGTCAACGTTCCACAATCGAACGCCGGGCACCACCACCGGCAGAGCTGATTCCTACGAGATTCGGTAAAAACTGTGGACGGCGATCGCGCGCGGTTAGGTTCCGCGTCGTGACCCGAATAATTCCGTACCAGACTCTCCGCGCCGGCCGAACCACGGGCCGATCGGAAATCGCGACGTCCTTCCCGTAATTCGTACCGGAAATTCGTTATTGAAACTTCCGTGACACGGATTTCGTGCCCGAAACGGTAATATTAATCGCGACGATATCGCTTGGT
Source organism: Geopemphigus sp. TES_GeoC_2020 (assembly GCA_025469175.1). Classification (NCBI taxonomy): domain Eukaryota; kingdom Metazoa; phylum Arthropoda; class Insecta; order Hemiptera; family Aphididae; genus Geopemphigus; species Geopemphigus sp. TES_GeoC_2020. Next base: position 18,784 of record JAIPRN010001254.1, on the reverse strand, counting down.
TCGGCGCTCCGCGATTATATTTAATCGGAATTTTTCGTACGTGGAATATTCTCGAGCTGCGGCCAAGGTTTAACCGTCACGAGGTCACAGCGCCAGTATTGTAAAATAGCACCGTTCGATAGTGAATTCTTCAATAAATAAATCGGACGTCCCTAACGAGACAAGACGCCTGAATTAACTCTAATGGATTGTTCACTTTGTATTGTAACGCGCGTGGACGTTTAAAAAATATTTTAGTTTTTCGTTATAATTGGCCTAAAAAACGTACGTGTCCCGTAAGAAATTAATTTTTACCTAAACATTTTCGGGCGAGGGGTTTTATCCCCGAAGCCTCCGCTCGCCTGTTAGTAACGCCACCGCGTTGAAGCGTATGAATAAACCACTCGGGAAACACGCGTTAGGCCGAAACTAACGTCGAAAATTTGACGCCGAGGAAGATTTATTAAATACAATCGAACGACGCGCGATTGAGTATAATTTGCCGCTGGCGCGTTCCGTCGATTATTATCGCCGTAATACGTTCGGTTTTTAGGTAAAGGCGAAGCCCGATCCACCCGCGGGAATCGTAAAACCAACCCTCTCACCCAACCCCGGAGCAATATATTATTTTTATAAGAAATCTAACCCAGCCGCTCGGGAATTCGAAAATCACTCGCCCGCCAGTCCATTGTTTGTTCCGATTTCGACCTTTATTATCCGTCGGCGTTGTCGTATTATAATTGCGCGTTACGTTCGCGACTGTACGACTAACGGTTATTGCGCCGCGTCGGATGTACGTAAAGACGGATTTACGGGCGTGTTTAAAACGCGGCCCGTTAAATAATAATAATAATAATAAGTTGGACGGTAAATAACGAGCTTGAAAAGCTACGAAAATCGTTAACCGAAGGCACGAGCACCGGCGCGCGCATAGAAAAAGAAAAAACCCCAAAAGCGAATCGTTGTTCACGTTTACGAACGATTATACGCGGCAATTAATAAATGTTCGTACCGTCGTAAAATCTACGCCGTAATTTATAATCGCGACTACGTGATGGACGATAGCTATAAAATACTATAGCGAAGCGACCAATAATTTTCAATTGAGTACGTTCGTTATCGTCTCTAAGCGGTTACAAAAAAAAAAAAGGGAACGATTGTTGATACGCGTACAATTATTATCCAGGTATACCGGCGGTGGATTATCGGTTTTGTACTTCGGCTAGATAATATATACGCGTAATGTAAGTAGACGCTAAGACACGGTACTTCGGTGTATTAGGATGTGCACTCGTTCGCGTATTATTTACGCGGACGCGGAATGCGGTAAGCGTAATTCGAATTCCGAAGGTTTTTCGCGAAGGTCTATCGCCGTTATCTCGCTCGGATAGCGATATTATTGGACGAATAACGACGACGATCCCGTGTAAATAAATTCGCTTACCGACGTAAGCAAAAACGAACGGTTTTTTTTTTTTTTAAATACACCGAGTAAATAATCGAAACCAATAACCGGCCAGTCGTCCGGACGGTATTTAATATCTAATAATTTACTCGTCACGTTGTGTGTGTGTGTGTGTGTGTACGCTTCTAATCGCGCGGACGCGAATAGAAATATTTTTCGAAAATCGACCGATATTTAAACGCGTACGCCGTTTATAAGTTACGACATCGATGTAGGAACGAACGGATTTCAACGTATGCGCGACTAAATCGAATATCCAACCCGGTACGTTATTAAACGTAAAGAAAAATTGTTTGTTCTGTAAGTACTCAGTGCCAAGTTGTAACTATATGTACACACGTGTATACGGGCGCGCGTAACGTAATATAATAAATATTGATAAATTAACTCGCGCGTATAAATTAAACGTATATACTTAGCGATCGCGAATAATTAATAACTAGGTAGTGTATTTGAACGTTGCTTACTTCGAATCGAACGCTTGGTCGCGAATTGGATACGGTAAATTTACGAGGCGCGGAAAACTTGCAATCGCCGCGCCGCGAGAAACAATTACCGCGCCCGTGTAATACGCGCGGTACCGAACGTTTCTCGGGTTTCCGTTCGGTTACCGGAGATAATCACTCTCTCGTTGACGGCCGGGCGCGGTCGTCGTGAAAACGGCCGTGTCGCGGAACCGCGCGGTCGTGGATAACGGCCGTCCGACGACCGCCGCAAACTCCTCGCGGCGTCCTGACCGATACCGTCCGCGCCGAATAATTTAGAACCGATACAACAAAACATTGTCCGACCGGCGTGTTGACGGGAAAATATTTTGACCTAACCCACGACTCATATATTCGATACGGCCGTCGACTATTCGAAATCACCGCTACGCGGCCCTATACGATTTCCAACGGTTCCAAGGCGACGGGCGCAATACGTTCGATTATACCCAGTAAGGGGCGGGGGGATTATTTTAGAAATTTACAGTGTACGGTGACGTGCTCCCTCCCCGGGGGACAGCAATACGACCGAAGGGTCCGAAGACGTTTCGTGTACGTAACGCGGCGATTTTTCGAATATCGGAGACCGCGCGACTGTAGAATAAAAAAACAACCGAACGTAAAGTTGTCGAAACGGTCGTAATTTTACGTACCGTCGTCCCGCGCGTTCGCCGCTATCGTCATATATACGCGCCCGCTCCGCCGTTTATTGGAACCGCGTGAACCGTCGATTTACGAACGGCGGCCACCTCCGTATTTTTTTTAATCGGCCATATCTCGCAGGGCTATAAATTTTCGTTAAAAATCGTCGCGAATTTCAACACACCGTTAAACGATCGATATCCGACTATTCGCCATATACACAGACGCTTTTCACGGGAAAGTAACGTTTCGACGACGTGGGTTTTGCGCTACCGATGTACCGTCTGTGTTCGCCGCGTGTCGTATTACGGAACATTGTTCGTTTACGCGCCGTTATTGTCGACGGCCGTACGTATTCTCATCGACCTATTCACGTACAAGACATCCGCGAATGAGCAATGGCGATAGTAATTTTCGGGCGAAATTCGTTCCCGTGAAAAACGCGAACGATCGTAACTTACACGCTACACGCCCCTTCTTCCCCCTCCTTTATCATCTGACATTACGCGCTCGTTGGTCGGAATGCTTTAACAGCGTTGCTTCGGTCAACGAACGTACCGCCGTTTATTGTACGAAAAAGTGCGGAAAAAACGTACAATAAACAATCGGCACTAAACGGCGTGACGGGAGACGATGGCGTCGACCACACCATCTTTATAATCGACATGACGTGTAACGAAAAGGTAAAAACGATACCCCTCTACGAACACGTTTGTTTATTGTCCGCGGTGTTAGCCGCCGTCTTCCGCCCGGTGCTGGTGATTAAAGGACGAGGCGTCACGTCCAATTGTCCCGCGCCCGAACGGGCCGCTACGTGCGACTCCTGAGAGTACAAAACATCCGTGCGGCCTCACCGCGGGGATCCGTACCATTTCCACGGTCAATCCGGCGCCGAGTCCATCCGTCATTTGTTCGGTTCCCGCGTTCTATCTGAAACGGTTTCTTCCGTCCGATCCGGTGACGGGCTGTGTTCAGACGGAAACGCGATGATTAGTCGGTGTTAGTAGGTTCCCTCAGGCCTTCCCGACTAACGAAACTAAGAATCGGTTCAGAACGGACCGCCGAATCAATCGTTCAAGCGGGACAAGGTGAGTTCCACGACGTGATCGCTACACACGCGTCTACCACCTTATTGTTGGTTTATATATATATATATACATTAACCGGAATCGCGAGTCGTTTAATAAAACGCCCCGATAAAGTTTTCCGTACACACCAGGTTAAGACGCGAACGTTTTAAAGCCGTAACTAATTTATTCAGAAAACTTGTCCACGCTTTTCTCCCTGTATATATATATAAGATGCTTCGATTGTTTTATATACATTTCTATATACGTATATATATTTTATTGTTAAAAGCTACCGGTAAATCGTTGTTTGAAATACTAATTTACGAGCTCGCAACAGCCTGTTGAACGGGAGCTTTTGTTCTTCCCGCACTAGCGCCGACCGTCGCCAACTTTTGATTACGTTCTGACGGAAACGTTCACGTTCCGTGGCGGCGGCGTATTCGTTCAATTGCCGTTCTGGAATTCGTTAATTCCTCCACCCGTCCACCGGCGTTCGTATTGTGTATTTTTCCATTATTATTATTATTATTATTCGGACGAGTTACGCAAACTTGGTTTCGGCCACCGCGTTTCGTACCGTGCTCCCCGAAAACGAAAAAACAAAAACGACAAACACGTTCGCAAAAACGAAATCGAACGCGTACAATACGAAATAATCGAAATTTCGTTAACGTCTAAACTTTCGGCGCAACGAACGTCCATTGAAACCGAACAATAATAACATTCGTCGCGTACGTAAACGAACGAAACAATGCGCTAAAAATTCTTATTAGGTCGAGTAATTCGTCGAAACGATTTTTCCTTTTCAATCGCACATTTCTAACCCTTAGAGCGTCGCGTTTCGCCGATCTGTTCGTAAAATATTCGTACGTTATACGTTATTACGATTTTTTTTTCACCGGATTGTAATACTACGCGCAACACAATGTTAATGATAGGTAGAACCGATATATTTCGCCGATCAGCCAATCGTGGCGTCTTGGAGTCATTCGTTATTGGGTTGGTGCGTTACACGTGACTTACGGTTAGTTTCGGTCGTTTTAAATAGTGTTGTGCAGTGAAAGGAGGAAATAATTGGAAATATAATACACGTTTATATACCAACGAAAACGATTTTTCGTCTTTACAGTTTTTTTCGGTAACGCACGTTTTGTTCATGAAAATTGACGACTATTATTAAATAATACGATATTCTAAAAATATTACGACGCCGTTTTTCAATCACTTACTACGATTAATTTAATAGACGATTCCGTTAATTACGTTCGACAATTTTTTTTTAAATATAAAAAAGAACGGATCGGACACGGTTCCGTGCCATAATAGACTGGTTTCCATATATCGTTCCTTATTATAATAGTTTACGACGCGCAACAAATATACGTTTAAATTTAAACGCTTTCTTTTTAAGGCTCGTGCCGATAATCATTAAAAACGAGCACTGTATACCGCTTAAAATCGTTTTAAAATACGGGCCCGTTATTATCGTTTTTAAATTCGATACGACCGCGCGCTTTATTGTTGTATATAAATATATTATTGGACTGTTAAGTCGTACGTTTCAAATACGTGGACGAGAAACGAAAAGTTTTTTAAAAATGACGACAAGCGAGCGAATTAAAGGAGGAACACGGCTAGGTTAGGTATACTATTATTTATACACCGTGTCGGCGCAATATACACGATCAATTACGTGCGTGCGTGAAAGAATTCGTTACATAACACACGATATTTTGTCGTAAGCGTCGTATCGTTAGTAAATAAGTCGTGGGTGATGGTGAGCAATTCGAATAATCGAAAAACGGTTTTTTCCTTCGGATCCGACGATTGTCGTCGCGTTCGGCGGTTGTGGACGCGAGGGGGGAAGTGCGCACACCTACTCGGCGCGGCGCTCATGGGCACATACACGACGACCGACCCAGCCGACGCGTTCACTCACACGTGTGTGTTCCTCCGTCGGGTCAATTTGTCAACGCGGCGGTCATTCACGGACGACGTCGGGCCGGAGATTTTGTGTTTCGAAGGTGGAAAAAATGTACATAAAAAAAAAAAAAACCGTACGCTGGCGTAAAATGAATAAAAAACGAAAAAACCCCCGAGGAAAAAAAAGAAAATAACGACGACGACGACAGATTCTTCCGCGATATCATTGCCGCGATAATTTATCTCTCACTCTCTCTCCCTCCATCGTGTGTCCGTCGCTGTCGGTCTCGGTGCGATATTAATGGGCTTTCCGGAATTAAATTGATTTAAAACAATGAACCCAGCTCTTAAAACATATTAGAACCGTGTTTTTTTTTTTTACTCGTTTTTCACCGCCTCGGGCTCGGCACACACAAGCGCTTGTGCAGTACATTTTATCTAGTTGTCCGATGAATAAGAATACGGGAATTCGGGTGTTTCACCCGTATTATATGTATAATGTGTGATTTGAAAAAGTACGATCGCGGCGAACGAGAGTAAGTAAATATTACGATAGTACGCGAATGTCCCGTTACATTTTCGGGACTACAAATCGGATATACGCTCGAGTCGGTCGCCCCGTCTGTCTGTCGCCCCGTAATCGCATTGCATTGCGAGAGGACGACACTAGGGCCTATGTCCTTATTTCGGGCGAAGCCCCTTTTCAGTTGTGGAATTGACTGTTATAATTGTTGGGATGACATTAGTCAGGAGAGTGGGCGAGATTTTTTGTTTGTTTGAGGAGCGACCTATTTCGAAGACGCGTTTATATTGGGATGTAGAGTTTCTGTGGAAAAGTGTTTTGCTGTGATGACGTATGAGGGACTGTATGGTAGGTAGTTGGGTTGAGTTTAGAATGTTGGTGGCATAAAGAGGTGCTTTCAGGATTGTACGTAAGCTTCTGATTTTTTCCAGTTGTTCCGAGAGATCAAAGGACCCTTGGAATAGCAAATTACTGATTATACATACATCTAATAGATAAGGAGTTGTCGAGACGGGGCTTTTAGGATGGAGAACAGAGAGTAACACGCCACTGATTTTCGTCGCCTCGTAACACCGTCGCGGCTATGTGAGTCCTAAAACAAAGATTACTGTCTAGACATAGTATTTGACAGAATTTGACCACGGAATAGGGTGGCCATTGAGCGAGATCTGTTGCGTGTCATTTGGTGGTTGAACAAGACCGCGACGGTTTTACGCTCGTTAAACCGGAGTCGCCATTTATTAAACCGCTGTACAGCCGCGTCAGTCTGGTGTCGCGAATTGCACGTCGGACATTGCGGTTCGATGAATTGTACGTGGTATGGTCGGCGAACAGGGCTAGACGGGTGTCCAGTCTCACCGGGATGTCAAAATCGCCGCGTTTTCGACGTTTATAACGTCCGGCGTTCCGTACGGGTGACCGAACGTTGTCTGACGCGTCACGGAGGAATATCGCGTTCGTTTCGAAAACTCGTACGCGCCTAAACTCCGAACTGTACGTAAATCGGTAAGGTATCGCGGAACGTAATTTAGCGTTGGACCGACGGCCGTACCAAGCCTTCGCGCACTGTGTAAAGTGAACGCGGGCGTACGCGACAATCGAGGTCAGGTTAGCCAAAATGACCGCGTGGACGTGCGGATATTACCGATCCGGAGGGTTTGTCGGCCAGGGATTCGGAACGCCTCGGAGGAACGTAATTATATCGCGACGCCGCCTCGACCCTATGAGCTGTCGCCGCTTCCGTGTCCGTCGCCGACCAATAATTGCCAATCCGGTACGTGCGCGGCCGTTTCCGCGGCTCCTTGTCCGGTCGCTTTGACCGTGAGCTTACGTATCGATTGAAACGAATCGAGCGCGCTCGGGTATACGGCATATCGATATGGCTTTACCGTAACAAGATCGTAAAGGCGATGTTGCCAACGTCTATATGTCCCGTAAAAATATTACGAACGTGTTTGTTTGGAACGAACGTTTTTTTTTTTTTAAGTAAATATAAATTACTCGCTAGTCGTCGCGCCGTTACGTTAGTAAATAATAGTAGAACGATTTTTTAAATTACCGATTCCTTATCAACAGACGTGTTATTGAACGATCCAATACGCACGATCGAAATCTACGGAATTTACCTGTCCAACAGATTTCACTACGCGTATACGCGTTTTTTGATATACGAATTTATATATGTATATCACTTAAATTAGTTTTTAACGGCGACGATCGTTTGAATAATAAATAATTTACTCGGTCCGGTATATTCGTTACGTGATTTCGGACAAACTATTCGAGCGTCCGAATCGCGCGTTAGGATTTTTTTATGTAAAAAGTAAAATCTACCGCGTACGGACGAAACGATAATTATTTGGGGAGCGGTTTTGTCGTCGTATTCGGCGATCGATTGAAACCGACAATGACGCGAACGACGACGGAATAAACGAATGATATCGGAAATTGTCCGTCGTCCTCGTCGTCTTTCGTCGTATTTACAGCGGAGTCACGTACGATACGAGTTTTTCGTGATATTTCGTTTCAAAAATGTGGCCAATTACGAAAAACAAAAAAACGTTCGCGTTAAACGTTTTATTTGGAAAACCGGCGCCCGTACACGCGGTTAGGCTAGGAAAAACAACCGTTTTACTCGCGCGAGTTCACCGTAGATATAATGAGAGTAAAAGGCCGAGTATCGAGTTGTAAACATAGGGAAATCAGTTTTCCACTCGTCGTCTTTATAACGCGCGTCGGTTTACGTTTTTATTATGAAAACGTATTCGACTACCTACCGGTTCATAATTTACACGCGTTCATAATTTACGCACACACATAGAGGTTATAGTGTGATTCGATTCACGCGGTGCGTGTACACTCATATATGTAACGTTGTCGGCGGTTTTTTCGTTTTAGTTGTATAGGCCGCGCGCGCTTTTTATTTCTTCCGTAAGTCGCGAACCGTTCGCCCGACAATCCGCAGCGGAACGCGCGCGCCCACACGGCGTCTTAACTGGACCGTAGGATTTATCCGACAGTTGTTTTCGACTCGTCGTCGAGCCCGTATTGTTTCGTACGCCTAATCCGAATCGACGACCCTCCTGTCCCGTGTTCGCCGGGCCACACACCATCCCCGCGGACGCGCCGCGCTTTCCGGTGTAAATTTATCCGTGAATATGTCGCGGCGTGCGCGCGTACCGCAACGGCCATTCTACACGGTCGCGCCGTTATCGAAATAATATATACCGTTTTTTTGTTTCCGTTTTTACGACTTTTCGTAGGCGTTTCATTTCCGACAATACCTCGCCAATAACCGACGTTATCGCCCGTAAATAATACCGGCGACAATTTTCGTACTGTAATCGGCGCGGATAAATTAGCGTTTATCGAGTAAAGTGTTGTCGAAGGGAAGAGTAATGGTAGGCTCGGATTCCGTACGAAATCGGCCGCGGCGATCGTAGACGACTAAAGAAAAAAAAGCCCGACGTCGGTGTTCCCGGAGAAATTATTTTAATTGGAATCGAATTCGACGGACGCGTATGACTGGCAGTTCTATATATATATATATATATCGCGCGTGCGAACGTGTGTGTGTGTGTGTGCGTGCGAACGCAGAAAACGCTAAAATACCAAACAATGTGGGCAAATTGTAAAGAGACGACGTGGTTGTTACGGAGATTGCATTGATACAAACTGAATTGTTATAATTGCAAAATGTTTTCCGCGATGCATTCAATATATTGTATATACATAGGAGGGTCGCTCGTATAAAGCCGATTGATAGCATAATAACAGTAACCGCGCAGAACTGTGTAGGTTTATATACGTATACCACCCGTGCATAATTTACGATAAATCAGATATATAAATATTTTTATTTACGAGGGATAAGATATTTTATAACAATTATTGTAACGTCGTATTTCCTGCGTGAACTTCGTACATACATTTATAAGTATATATATATATACCTACGCACGAACGTTTTACATAACATATAGTATCGAATTTATCGCGAAACACCAACGTACATGTGTGTGTACGTACACTCGTGGCTAGAAAAATAGGCGATTTTTCGAAATCTCGGTTTCGTTTTTTTACCGTTCGGTCAACGTACGGCGAACACGTTTAACGGAATGGAGACTAGATCTCGCCCGTCGATTTTCGTCGAATAATAATACACAAACGTCCCCCCGATTCGTTCGATCGGTGTTTTTCGCGTGACGTTCGTTTCGGTTTGTTTTCGAACTCGTTTCCTTACCGCGGGCCCGATATTGTCCCGGTGGACGACACGCGGGCGGGTCCGTCGTAGACGGGGTAGGCGGACGGACGGAACGTGGCCAAGCAGCGGCAACGGCAGCAGCAGCAACGCCGGTCGTGGAAGCGGCCAATTAATCAAAAAACGGTCGAAGAGCCCGGTTCTCAACAGGAGTCCTAACGCTGGAGCTGCCGAGTCGTGGCGGAGCCCCCATGCCGAGTCCACCACACCGCTGGTATAAATAATGGTGTCTGCGCCATGAGAAACAAAAAAATTATACACACACACACATACTCACGCGATAATACTCGGTTATAATATATATATATATACCGCGCGAGCGCGGAATTAGCATAATTAAAAATCGTATAAAACGGGGCGATGATCGATTCGGTGTATAACTCGAGTTTTAGTATAGTATTCCGTATTGTGTATATATATATCGATAAAACGAAATAGATACGCGCGACACTAATGTGTATACAATGACGTATTTTCAAACATTTTCTAGGGGGGGATTCGAATTTTGCAAAAATTCAATTTATTTCGTCGTTCGTAAATTCGACGAGAGATATTGGAGCGACGACTAAAAATATTCTAATTCGTATTCGCCGGTAACGATTTAATATAATTACGCGAATTTGGAAACGTACGTTCCCCGTAATCGCTACCGCCGTAATTCGTAAATATTCATTGACGACGAATGGGGGAATTCGACGGCCGAAAAGTATCGTTTATAATATCATTCGGCGTTATTATCGCAACACCGAAATGATCAAACGACTAAAACGGTACGTAAAAACCGCCGTTATAGGTTGTCTGTCTATTATAACGAAATATATTATACGATAAATGTTCTACGCGACGGTCACGGAATTTACGACGAGCGCCTATTTCTACACAATTTATCGTACCGGAATCTCACGAATATTGTATTCAGCCGCGTATACAAATTGGATATAAATTTTGTTTTCGACCTTATAAAGGGTCGCGAGACCCGGGAAAATACACCACCGGGTGTATATATACGGTTGTTTTTTTTTTTAGTTTCCAATATTATATTAATATAGCTCGACAATTATTACAATTAGACTAAAATATATACAATATACGAGAGGAAGAAAAAGAAAAAATAACGATAATAATAGCGTTGATAATAAAACAAAATATGGAAGAATCTAAATGAAGAACCCAGCAGATTTAAAGTATTTAATAGTTTCTTCGATTACCTTAGGGGATTTACTATTCAGGATGTTCGATGGGTAGTAGTGCTATTGATTGGGAGGGTGTTGAAAAATTGACGGCGTAATATGTCGAGCGTCGGACAGTCCCTGATTATATGGTTGAAGTCATAGGTAACTTCACCTTCGTGCAGGCGGGCGAGTTATTAAAAGAGAGGCGGAATGAGTGTACCGGGAGAAGGTTATGTCCAGGTCTAAGCCTCGCGAATGATCTGATTTGAGACCTGGACAGAGGGAGGTTGTAGAACCATGGCTGAGATGGGATATTCGGCAGGAACATCCTGTACCAAGGGGCGAAATAATTGTCTAGAGATGTCCATGTATTGCGCCACATTTTATCGCAATTTTTATTTAATTAGAGAGAGGAGATCAGAAGAAAGTATAATTTTCGTTATAAGGGTTCGATACATACGTTGTACACGTGTATATACGCGTGGTGTTAGGATACACGAACGAGCGCTACGATCGTGACGACTGCGGGCCGTTTTATCGGAACGGAAAAATTGGACGTACGTATAACGCGCGAAATTTCGTCGCACGCAAATCGTCACGGAGGCCCGATGACGGGTTAGGTAAATGCGCGTTAACTACCCGTCGCGTCCGCCGTTCTCTTTACGTATTTCATACGCGCGCCGATGGTTCCGTCGTGAGCCCACCGCCATCCGGCGTATACGTTGTGGCCGCGCGATATACACTAGTACACCCCTATCGTACGTTCTTCATTAAGTATACGTTATACGTATTTACCTTGACTCGTGTACACACACACACATGCACACACTACACGTGTACATAAGCGTTGATCGATTGGTCGACGGTCGACGTACGCGTCGACCGATTCTTTTCGACAATAATTAACGCGATATTGTTTTAGCGAATGACGCCCACCGCGCGTGTAAAGGGTTAATAACAAGGCATATATATATAAATTGGCACGCGGACGTCGCGTATCGAGAGCAACGCGCCCGCGTGTAATTTAACTATGCACAATGGACGCGAGATGTGCTCGACGTTTTGATTTATATTAATAGGCGATCCGGGCGAAATGAAAAAAGAGGAAAAAAAATCCGGTAAAAAGATTTATAGTTTTACGCGAGCGCGCGGTATATTTAAAATAGGCCGACGGACCCGGCGTGTATATAAATTACGTTCGAAAGCGATATAATAAACGCCGCTAATAGCGTCGCGCGATGTTTTATTAAAATACGTAATAATATAATATATATATATATATATATACGTGTGTGTGTAAGGTGCACGCCGACAGTTTCGGTACAGGTGGTGGCGGTGGTGAAGGGGGAACGTTCGAACTGTGCGTATATTATTATTATTATAATACGCGCGAGACCGGCGTAAATATAATAACGAAACGCTTCCGTCTATAAATATACTCGCGTATACGTTATGTATTACATTAAATCGATCGTTCTTATGAAACGTTACGTCCGTCTACGTCACACACATATATATATACGTACGCGCGCTTATAATTATATAAATATCGAATCTGTACGCGATTCGACGACCGAAAGTATTAATGTGAAGGGGAAATACATTTAATACCATCGAAAAATGTGAAAATTTTTTATTCCGTAAAACGAAAGTACAACATCTCGGGAATATGTACCCGAAATTTTAAAGCGAAATTCCAAGTACTTTCGAAATTAGGGCTTAACTTATCTTAGCGCGGCGTCCCCGTCCAAAGTGTGCCGCAGGTATATTCGGACGCTCGGTGCGGATGGAGGACCCGCTCGACCCTAACGGCACTGCTTCCTGGGTGAACGCGATTTTGCGAGCGGGCGACGCGATAAAATTCAATAAATAGGTTTCATTAATGGAATGTCCTGTTTGTAAACACGCGGCCCGGTGGATTTAGCGGTAAGTCGATGAAACCGTACAGTTATTGTCTTTCGAAACTTCAAACGCGCTTTTCTCGAAACGTCGTTTTTAATAGTGGCGTGACAGATTGCTCAACAACTACAAAACCGATTTCCTTCAAATTGTACACACATAGTGTCTATACATTCACCGTCTATACGAACTAAAATGTTTATGAACATTATATACGAAGAGTACTTTTTTACCGTAAAATTCGACGAAAATTTCCCGAAAAATTAAAATTTTTTTTTTCAAACACGCGCCACCATTTTTTTAATTTTCATTTTTTCCCCATTTTTGTTAATAAATATACAAAACGTACACATGTTGTTAACTTAAAACAATTTTGCCACCTGTTTCAGATCAATACAACAGGAGCTACGTGTCACACCAATCGACAACTCACATCGCTACCTCTCTTGTTTGCAGCGTTACGGCTTTTATATTTTTTAATATTTTTCAACAAAAAAACAATTATGTATGCATTAAAAAGTTCGAGGAATAAGCGTACCGAATTTTGAAACAGTCGATTAAATAGTTTTAATTTCGAAAATTGCCTCTTCTCTAGCCTTCTAAAGGTATTTCTCACTGGAAACCGCCAGGTTTAGTGTTACGTTATGTACGTACTGGTCGCACGCCGAGATGCCGGCCAACCAGCTGCCGAAGAACAGTTTTTAAAAATTTTAAAATTAGGCCGATACGTTAGCCACCAACCCGCGGGGATGAACCTCCATCCCTACGCCGAGGAGCCCGGATCGGAGAAGTGTCCGGAGACTACGGGAAATCTTCGTCCGCCGCGGATATAAGTGGATAATATAGGGTACCGATCGAAGAACTTGGCACTATTGGACGGGCGACACGAGGGGGTAAAGTTCGAAACAAAAACGGTCGAAATTTGTAAATCGCGATCGATTGCCGTAATCTGTTTCGATCGCGGTACAGCCGCGCCGTATTTGTGTACATTCTATAGCCGTGGCTCCAGTACAGTTTGTAAATTTCGCCGCTTTATTGTGTAAACGTTCGTCGAAATTACGAACCCGACGCGTCTATAGATGCGTGGAAAAACTAACGAGAACATACCGGATAAGCGAATATCTGTAAACCGTACCCACTGAATACTTACGTCGCGGACAGTCCTACGGGAATACTTTTTAGATATATTAATAATAACTCCCGAATTAATACGATTTCGATCGAAATATCGGGACTCGATTAGCTTAAATTCGGCTCGGTCAAAAAGGTTTTTTTTTTGGGACACGGTTCGTATTCAACTAAATACGTATACACACACGTATATAATATATGATAATTTGACGAAAATCCGAATCACATTATTATTATAAACGAAATATTATACGGCCACAACAGGTGTTTTATAACTACGACTATATATATGTAGACTATCCCTTCCCACGTTTTTGACGTATACGCAAAATCAAAATTCGATTAAAAAATACGTCGTTTAAATATATTATATAAATAGGCGTATATATACGTGTTCTATTCGTATACGTATGTACATATCAAATAGATTTTTTTTTAAAAAGCGTCGAAATAACAATTTATAATTATTATACAATATGGAAATACACCGGGCGTTTCTATTCCGCGTATACGACACGTTATATTATATACATAATATAATCGCGATCGTGAAACGGATCGGAAAAAAAAATTTCGAACCAGTAAATTTTTTTATAGACGTTTATTGTGTTGTTAACTATAAACGCGTAAATAGTATTCAACACTCGTAAAATCAATCGGTTTATTCGCCTAAAATTTACATTACGCATAAATTAAACTAGTTTGGACGTTTTAAAATTCGGAACATTAATCCTATTGGAATTTTCGAATAATTTGCGTCGATTTTTTTTTTAGTTTCTACGAAACAACGGATACGTTGTTGTCTAAGGTTGCGCTCTTAAAAATATCACTTTGTCATTATACTGAAACTAGTTTAAAACGTTGAACGATTATGAACGTGTGTGTATATATATATATATATATATTTATATACTATATTCGATCCGTCAACCTTATTATTATACATAAAAATGTATAGACGGCGTAGATAAATGTCGTAAATTAATCATTTGTAACGCGCAAGGTGTGTATCATAGGTTACTCGAATTTAAATTAATAACGAAATTGTTTATTTGAATATATATATATATATATATACGACCGGTTTATAACAAATATACTCGTTTTAAAATCGTAATAACGAATATTCTAGAATTTTTGGCCAAAAACCAGCGGTCCTCTAATAATATCGGCACGATTCGGGCGATAGTTTTTGTATTATTAACGAAAAAAAATTACGAAATAAATCAGCCGATAAAAAATTAGTTTTTTAAACGTAAACGCCAATAGAGCGATACCAACTAGACTGGTTAATAACGTAAGTTTTTGATAGGGATTCGCGTTTCGAGTCGATTTGTATTTCTTTATTGGTCCGGCCGAAAGATTCGAAGATTTTAAACGGAAAATCCTTTTCCGCTCGGTCGAATAACGCCGAGACGCGCCCGTTCTTGGCGGAATTTCGTTTTAACATCCCGCGCCGTTCCTTTCTGTGCCCGCCATCCAAACGAAGCCATTTGTGACCGCTCTCACATCCTTTTCGTTTGCCCTTCCCTGTCCACTAAACGCGTTGTCCTTTTCAATTCTCTTAAATCCCCGAATATTCCTGTTAATCACTTGTTATGAACCCTTTGTTAATAGTCGGCATTTGTAACTTGAGTATTACTGACTGTCGTCGCACGGTTGTGTCTGGATATGCGACGACAGTCGAGTTCTAACACCACAACCCATTAGTTATCCGTACACGAGCACATATAATTTTAATTAGTTATAACTAACTTATTATTCTGTAAGCATTAAAAAACCGACTCAATAAATCGTTACCTAAACGGAATGAATTCTTTTGGACAAACCAACATTACCAAATTTCAACCGATGTTTAACGGCTCTAACCGTTCGACGGTGAAAACAACGGACTCAATCGGCTCAACCGAGGAGGTCACAACACTCTCTTTCATACTTAGTCGTGAGTTAGCGACTAAAATTGTTCTTTCTTATATATCCGAGTCTGGTTTCGATATTAAAATTGTCGTAATCCGTCTTTTTTGTTTGTTTGTTTTGTTCTTCGCTTCGTTTTATAATTTATAAAACTTATATAGATTTTAACTAAAAAGTTTATTAAAATATAAAAAAAAAGCGTTCCGCCATCTATTAAACGTACGGGGTTAGCTAATTTAACCTTTCGAGCTTTTAAACGGCAATTCGGAAGATTCCGTCACTGGACAGCCTCCCTATCCGCGCTAGTGGAGTAACGCGAATTAATAAAAACTAACAAACGAAAATCGCGTTCGCTTATTGCGCGTACGATACAAATCGTAAATTTCGTATTTTCGAATTTACAAAAAAAAAACAGAAAAAAAACCGCCGTAACCGTCAAACGAATACGCCGCCGTACACGGGACATAACGTACACCTCGGTAAACGAGCGTTTACGGACACGATACGTTATCTGCTCCGCAGCCCGACTACCGTTGGCTGTGTACGTACACGTTCGTTTACATGGGCGTGACGCGACGTCGCGTGTATATATATATATATTTGAAATCGAATTATACGAGAGAAACGCAATAACGAGATCGTCCCGATCGTCACTAGCGTGTCGCGCGTATTACATTATCTCCGTTACTTTTCGACGCATCGTACGTGTACCGTTAGTTAATAGCCCGTCGCGGCGTAGCGAACAAAGCGCGCGCGAGCCGTTTTACAGACCCCCGCGTAATGTACGCGGTCGGAATTGTGTAACCGAATATGTACCGTGGTAGGCCAACCGCCCGTGTGTTCGGAAAACGAAGACTTACGCCGATTCTGTTGCGTTAGAATAACGGGAACGCGATACCGTGAAAACGCCGATATCGTTCGAACACGTTTAAAACTAACGAACGCGAGTAGGTGTCGGCGGCCCAAGCGGTCAGCACGGCTCATCGGATGCAGTGATGGGTACGCGCGCCAATTCGTTAATTATTGTACCGTACTCGAATAATTCGTTCGTGTCGACTAGTTCGTTTAACGAATTTACGGATAACGCCGGCGAACTATTGAACAAATTGAACCGGAGGTTGCTCCGGAACTAAACGTTTCCCCCCCCGCCCTATCGGCAATTTATTTATTATTCTTTGTCGCGGCGTTCGCAATTTAGTAAATCCGTATAAGTCGTTCGTACGGGTAATTTAAAATTACGGTCCGGGCTATTTCGCGCGAAATCCCAAACAACCGTCCGTAATCGCCGTGTCCGGTAACGTCAACCATTATTCGAACGCCCGATAAGCTGGCCCGCACGGTTTGACGACGACATTGTCGATCGACAAATCTCCTTTGGTTGTCGCCGAAATTCCGTTGGCGAACCGAAGCTCCGTCGTCGGCCCTGGATAGGTTAGTATAAAAAATACGTCCGTGGGGAATATTTTCACGGGCGCGATAAAAACAATTATCGTTGGCCGGACGACTTTTACACACGTACGTATTACACGCGTGTACGGATAACGTATATATATAGTCCGCGCATACCTATATGTGTCGGATATAAACATTAATTATGGGTCGATAAAATAAAAGAAATCGAACGGACGAACACCGCGGTCGACCGAAGAACCGATACAACACGCGTTTGTGCCGTTCGAACGTATATATATATATACGCACGCATACAAACGTATATATATATATATATCGCGTACGTGTAACTATAAGTTTTTAAAAATCAAGTCGTTAATGGATTCGATAATACGCGCTTGGCAGCGGTCGGAAATTTATTGCGCGCGCGAACCGTTTGGCATCCAAAGTAAATTATCCACACGCGGGCATCCTAGCTTTACACGTTGCGCATAGCGTGTATTATGATTGGTAATTTTAAAACTAACCGACCTTATCGCTCGTTTATTATAATATCTACACGAATGCATATTATACACACACACACACACATATATATATATATAGGTCTCGTCGACCGCACCTAAATCGTCGGTGTACGATATATATATATATACGTATACTCGCGATATTATTATAATGAGCTATCGGTGTTTTTTTTTTCGCGAAATTTACGCGATATCCGTTATTTCCCGCGGTGTATAACGATCCGCGCGTATAAATATAAATTTGTACCGCGGAAGGGAAAACGGTTGAACGTCGTATCGTCGCCGTCGTCGATTTCCGAACGTATTACGATACATCATTTTCCTACGTAATAGAAACCGTACTAACACGACGCCGGCCGTACGGTTAATCCGTTTGTCCGCGGCGATAGACGTGTTACGTAAATATTTGTTTACTAGATTGACGCGCCGTTTCGCAGACACGTATATATATATATAGAACGACTACGGCGAGACGCTTACAAGGACGAGCAGCCGATCCGAGATCGGAAGGTAAATCGAATCGTGGACAGTACGTACGATAAAAGTACTACTAATTTTTCGACCATCCGAGTTCGCGTTTACGTCCGTAAATTACGTTCGTATTTCCGAATCGTTAGTGCGACGGTAAATTTCGTTCGCCACTCGCTCGCGCGCTACTCGGACGTGTCTCTATTTTTAGATTTTACGAAACCCCGGCACGGAAATTCCGTCAGTCCGTCGTCGGCGGTACGCGACGAAAACGCGTAAATTGAAACGTTTCCACGTTCGTTTGTCGGTTTTTTCGGTTTTTAACGACCTAAACGAAACCCAAACCCTAACGTTTGTTACTTAACCGGGATCGTCTTCCGTTTTATATCAATTATTACGCACGTAAATACACGTTTACGGGTTATCACGATTTA